>CAWUFW010003837.1:868325-875825 GCA_963921515.1 Calotriton arnoldi | reverse complement strand
CTCTCTACCTCACTGCCACTCTACCTCTCCCTCTACCCCTCTAACTCTCTACCTCTCTCTCTACCTCTCCCTCTCTCCACCTCTCTAACTCTCTCTCTCTACCTCTCTATCTACCTCTCTCTCTACCTCTCTCTCTACCTCACTACCACTCTACCATCTCCTTCTACCTCTCTAACTCTCTACCTCTCTCTCTACCTCTCCCTCTACCTCTCTCTCTACCTCTCTCTCTCTACCTCTCTCTCTCCTCACTACCACCTCTACCATCTCCTTCTACCTCTCTAACTCTCTACCTGTCTCTCTCTACCTCTCTCTACTCTCTCCCTCTCCCTCTACCTCTCTCTCTCTCTCCCTCTCTCCTCTCTCTCTCTCTCTACCTCTCTCTCTCTCTACCTCTCCCTCTCTACCTCTCTCTCTCTCTCTCCCTCTCTACCTCTCTCTCTCTCTACCCCTCTCTCTCTCTCTACCTCTCTCTCTCTACCTCTCGCTACCTCTCTCTCTACCTCACTGCCACTCTACCTCTCCCTCTACCCCTCTAACTCTCTACCTCTACCTCTCCCTCTCTCCACCTCTCTCTCTCTACCTCTCTCTACCTCTCTCTCTACCTCACTACCTCTCTACCATCTCCTTCTACCTCTCTCTCTCTACCTATCTCTCTCTACCTCTCTACCTCTCTCTCTACCTCTCTCTCCCTACCTCTCTACCTCTCTCTCTCTACCTCTCTCTCTCTCTCTCTACCTCTCTCTCTCTACCATCTCCTTCTACCTCTCTAACTCTCTACCTCTCTCTCTCTACCTCTCTCTCTCTACCTCTCTCTCTACCTCTCCCTCTACCTCCCTCTCTACCTCTCCCTCTCTACCTCTCTCTCTCTACCTCTCTCTCTCTCTACCTCTCTCTCTCTACCTCTCTCTCTCTAGATGCAAAACACCGGATATAAAATAAAAATATTGTGAACCTGATAAAGCTATAAAAACAAGAGAGAATAATCTTCTTTACTTGACTGAAATGTCCAACGAGGGAAAGGTCAATTTTGTCCCATCAGGTTACATATGCACCCTCTTTGCAAATGCTTTTAATAAGTAATTTAACCCTCTTCTTTTGTTTTCATTCACCTGGATCCCAAGTTACTTTAAGTGTGGCATTGTGGGTGGGTTAGAGCTTGAGTGTAAATTTCATGGTTCTCTGGTTTCTGGAGGAATGAGATCCAGAAGAGAATACATCTTTGGGATTTCCTCCTCCATATTACAACTGTGGTGAAAACAATCTCACCCAGTGGATTTGCATTCAGTTTTAGCATCTCCCCAAGAAATCTGAAAGTTTACATTGTTGGCCAGTTCCAAAGAATTTGCATTACTACCCAGTTCTAAATTAGCAAAGTAGCCTACAGTATTTCTGAATATTTCATTGCAATTCTTGTGCTTTTACCACAGATTGATGGACTCTGCTAATACATAGCACAACTGGCTATATTTTATGCGCTTTAACAACCACTATTTAGTGATTAGCATGCAAGTCCAAAGTTGATGGCAACTAGTTAATTTCAACTCTGAAAAATGTCTTTGACTATCTTTAAAGTTTTGACAAAGAACCCAACAAATATGACAAAAGAAATATCCCCTGCCTCATGTCTCTTGAGATGGGAATTAACACTGTGAGAATTCCATTTTTTCTGTAAACTGCTTGAAGTAAAAAACGACTAGGTTTTCCTGTTTTCAGTTTCTCGTTATTGTGAATTCTGGTAGTGTTTTGTCACTGTTTTAAACAAGCATTAGCATAGCCAATAGGTCTCGCCTTTGGTTCCTTATAAGTGTTTAGTTATCCAACACAATATCCTTGGTGCAACAACATCAACTGTTGCATGGCTAAACACTTACAAGATCCCAAAGGCGAGACCTATTGGCTATGCCAATGCTTGTTTAGGTCTCGCCCTGAAGCCAGCGCTTGCGCTGGTCTGGGCGAGACATTTTGTAAGTGGGCATTTAGAAATGCGACCACTTTTTTTTGGGCTTGCCTAGAGCGTGCGAGTACGCGCACAATGACGAGCAGAGGCGCCATATGGCTTTCCTCTCTCGTCATGGTGCGCGCACATCACACACCATTTGCCAGCCTGCTTGCACGTGCACAGCTGCTGCTCGCACTCCCTCCTCCCTTCTCCCCCTCCCTTTTCGTGAGCTTTGATCAAGCTCCTCTGCTGCTGGCATTCCCCCCTCCCTTCTCGCCCAGCCCTTCTTGTCTAACTTTCTCTCTCTCTCGCCTGCCTCTGCTGCTGGCATTCCCCCTCCCTTCTCGCTCAGCCCTTCTTGTCTAACTTTCTCTCTCTCTCGCCTGCATTGGGTCGAAATCTGATTATGGAAAACAAGCACTGGTCGCCCAAAACGAGTTCCGTGCCCACCACCCTCTACCTCTCTCTCTGCCTCTCTGCCTCTCTCTCTACCTCACTACCACTCTACCATCTCCTTCTACCTCTCTAACTCTCTACCTCTCTCTCTACCTCTCTCTCTCTCCCTCTACCTCTCTCTACCTCTCTCCCTCTCTCTCTCTACCTCTCTACCTCTCTCTCTCTACCTCTCTCTCTCTACCACTCTCTCTCTCTACCTCTCTCTCTCTCTACCTCTCTCTCTCTCTACCTCTCTCCACCTCTCTCTCTCTCCTCTCTCTCTACCTCTCTCTCTACCTCTCTCTCTACCTCTCTCTCTCTACCTCTCTCTCTCTACCTCTCTACCTCACTACCTCTCTACCATCTCCTTCTACCTCTCTAACTCTCTACCTATCTCTCTACCTCTCTACTCTCTCCTCTCTCTACCTCTCTCTCTCTACCTCTCTCTCTCTACCTCTCTCTCTACCTCACTGCCACTCTACCTCTGCCTCTACCCCTACCCCTCTATCTCTCTACCTCTCTCTCTCCTCTCTCTCTCTCCTCTCTCCCTCCTCTCTCTCTCTCTCTACCTCTCTCTCTCTACCTCTCTCTCTCTACCTCTCTCCTCTCTCCCTCTACCTCTCTCTACCTCTCTGCCTCTCTCTCTACCTCACTACCACTCTACCATCTCCTTCTACCTCTCTAACTCTTTACCTCTCTCTCTCTCTACCTCTCTCTCTCTACCTCTCTCTCTCTCTACCTCTCTCTCTCTACCTCTCTCTACCTCTCTCTGCCTCTCTCTCTACCTCTCTACCACTCTCTCTCTCTACCTCTCTCTCTACCTCTCTCTCTCTCTACCTCTCTCCTCTCTACCTCTCTCTCTCTACTCTCTCTCTCTACCTCTCTCTCTCTCTACCTCTCTCTCTCTCACCTCTCTCTCTCTCTACCTCTCTCCCTCTCTACCTCTCTCTCTACCTCTCTACCTCTCTACCTCTCTCTCTCTCTCTCTACCTCTCTCTCTCTACCCTCTCTCTCTACCCTCTCTCTCTACCTCTCTCTCTACCTCTCTCTCTACCTCTCTCTCTACCTCTCTACCTCACCTCTCTACCATCTCCTTCTACCTCTCTCACTCTCTACCTATCTCTCTCTCTCTCTCTCTCCTCTACCTCTCCCTCTCTCTCTACCTCTCTCCACCTCTCTCTCTCTCTCTCTCTACCTCTCTCTCTCTCTCTCTACCTCTCTCTCTACCTCTCTCTCTCTACCTCTCTCTCTCTCTACCTCTCTACCTCTCCTCTCTACCTCTCTACCTCTCTACCTATCTCTCTACCATCTCCTTCTACCTCTCTAACTCTCTACCTATCTCTCTACCATCTCCTCTCTACCTCTCTCACTCTCTACCTCTCTCTCTACCTCTCTCTCTACCTCTCTCTCCCTCTACCTCTCTCTCTCTACCTCTCTCTCTACCTCTCTCTCTACCTCTCTCTCTACCTCTCTCTCTACCTCCACTACCTCTCTACCATCTCCTTCTACCTCTCTAACTCTCTACCTATCTACCATCTCCTTCTACCTCTCTAACTCTCTACCTGTCTCTCTCTACCTCTCTCTCTACCTCTCTCTCTACCTCTCTCTCTACCTCTCCCTCTCTCTCTACCTCTCTCGCTCTACCTCTCTCTCTCTACCTCTCTCTCTCTACCTCTCTCTCTCTACCTCTCTCTCTCTCTCCCTCTCTCTCTCTCTACCCCTCTCTCTCTCTACCTCTCTCTCTCTACCTCTCTCTCTACCTCACTCTCTCTCTACCTCTCTCTCTACCTCACTGCCTCTCTACCTCTCTCTCTACCCCTCTACCTCTCTCTCTCTACCTCTCTCTCTCTCTACCTCTCTCTCTCTACTCTCTCTCTCTACCTCTCTCTCTACCTCACTACCACTCTACCATCTCCTTCTACCTCTCTAACTCTCTACCTGTCTCTCTGCTACCTCTCTCTCTACCTCTCTCTCTACCTCTCTCTCTACCTCTCCCTCTACCTCTCTCTCTACCTCTCTCTCTCTACCTCTCTCTCTCTCTCTCTCTCTCCTCTCTCTCTCTCTCTCTCTCTCTCTCTCTACCTCTCTCTCTCTACCTCTCTCTCTCTACCTCTCTCTCTACCTCTCTCTACCTCTCTCTCTCTACCTCTCTCTCTACCTCACTACCACTCTACCATCTCCTTCTACCTCTCTAACTCTCTACCTGCTCTCTCTCTCTCTACCTCTCTCTCTACCTCTCTCTCTCCTCTCTACCTCTCTCTCTCTCTACCCTCTCTCTCTCTACCTCTCTCTCTCTCTACCTCTCTCTCTCTCTCTACCTCTCTCTCTACCTCTCTCTCTCTCTCTCTCTCTCTCTCTCTCTCTCTCTCTCTACCTCTCTGCCTCTCTACCTCTCCCTCTCTACCTCTCTCTCTCTCTACCTCTCTCTCTACCTCTCTCTCTCTACCTCTCTCTCTACCTCTCTACCACTCTACCTCTCCTCTCTACCTCTCTAACTCTCTACCTCTCTCTCTACCATCTCCTTCTACCTCTCTAACTCTCTACCTGTCTCTCTCTACCTCTCTCTACCTCTCTACCTCTCTCTCTCTACCTCACTACCACTCTACCATCTCCTTCTACCTCTCTAACTCTCTACCTGTCTCTCTCTACCTCTCTCTCTACCTCTCCCTCTACCTCTCTCTCTCTCCCTCTCTCCCTCTCTCTCTCTACCTCTCTCTCTCTACCTCTCTCCTCTCTCTCTCTCTACCTCTCCCTCTCTACCTCTCTCTCTCTCTCTCTCTCTACCTCTCTCTCTCTCTCTCTCTCTCTCTCTCTCTACCTCTCTCTCTCTACCTCTCTCTCTACCTCTCTGCCTCTCTACCTCTCTCTCTACCTCTCTACTCTCTACCTCTCTCTCTACCTCTCCTCTCTCTCTACCTCTCTAACTCTCTCTCTCTACCTCTCTCTCTACCTCTCTCTCTACCTCCTACCTCTCTACCATCTCCTTCTACCTCTCTAACTCTCTACCTGTCTCTCTCTACCTCTCTCTCTCTACCTCTCCCTCTACCTCTCTCTCTCCCTCTCTCCCTCTCTCTCTCTCCCTCTACCTCTCTCTCTCTACCTCTCTCTCTCTCTACCTCTCTCTCTCTACCTCTCTCTCTCTCTACCTCTCTCTCTCTCTACCTCTCTCTCTCTCTACCTCTCTCTCTACCTCTCTCTACTCTCTACCTCTCTACCTCTCCCTCTCTCTCTCTCTACCTCTCTAACTCTCTCTCTCCTCTCTAACTCTCTCTCTACCTCTCTCTCTCTACCTCTCTCTCTACCTCACTACCTCTCTACCATCTCCTTCTACCTCTCTAACTCTCTACCTGTCTCTCTCTACCTCTCTCACTACCTCTCTCTCTACCTCTCTCTCTACCTCTCTCTACCTCTCTCTCTACCTCTCTCTCTACCTCTCTCTCTCTCTACCTCTCTCTCTCTACCTCTCTCTCTCTACCTCTCTACCTCTCTCTCTCTCTCTACCTCTCTCTCTACCTCTACCTCTCTCTACCTCTACCTTTCTCTACCTCTCTCTCTCTACCTCTCTGCCTCTCTACCCCTCTTACTCTCTAACTCTCTCTCTACCTCTCCCTCTCTCCACCTCTCTAACTCTCTCTCTCTACCTCTCTCTCTACCTCTCTCTCTACCTCTCTCTCTACCTCTCTCTCTACCTCTCTCTCTACCTCTCTCTCTACCTCACTACCACTCTACCATCTCCTTCTACCTCTCTAACTCTCTACCTCTCTCTCTACCTCTCCCTCTACCTCTCTCTCTACCTCTCTCTCTACCTCTCTCTCTCTACCTCTCTCTCTCCTCACTACTCTCTACCATCTCCTTCTACCTCTCTAACTCTCTACCTGTCTCTCTCTACCTCTCTCTCTCTACCTCTCTCTCTCTCTCTCTCTCTCTCTCTCTACCTCTCTCTCTCTCTCTCTACCTCTCTCTCTCTCTCTCTCTCTCTCTCTCTACCTCTCTCTCTCTCTACCTCTCTCTCTCTACCTCTCTCTACCTCTCTCTCTCTACCTCACTGCCACTCTACCTCTCCCTCTACCCCTCTAACTATCTACCTCTCTTTCTACCTCTCCCTCTCTCCACCTCTCTAACTCTCTCTCTCTACCTCTCTCTCTACCTCACTACCACTCTACCATCTCCTCTCTACCTCTCTAACTCTCTACCTGTCTCTCTCTCCCTCTCTCTCTACCTCTCCCTCTACCTCTCTCTCTACCTCTCTCCCTCTCTCTCTCTCCCTCTACCTCTCTCTCTCTACCTCTCTCTCTCTCTACCTCTCTCTCTCTACCTCTCTCTCTCTACCTCTCTCTCTCTCTCTACCTCTCTCTCTCTACCTCTCTCTCTACCTCACTGCCACTCTACCTCTCTACCTCTCCCTCTCTCCACCTCTCTACCTCTCTCTCCACCTCTCTCTAACTCTCTCTCTACCTCTCTCTCTCTACCTCTCTCTCTACCTCACTACCACTCTACCATCTCCTTCTACCTCTCTAACTCTCTACCTGTCTCTCTCTACCTCTCTCTCTACCTCTCTCTCTACCTCTCCTCTCTACCTCTCTCTCTCTACCTCTCTCTCTCTCCCTCTCTACCTCTCTCTCTCTCTCTACCTCTCTCTCTCTCTCTCTCTACCTCTCTCTCTCTACCTCTCTCTCTACCTCTCTCTCTCTACCTCACTGCCCCTCTACCTCTCTACTCTCTACCTCTCTCTCTACCTCTCTCCCTCTCTCCACCTCTCTAACTCTCTCTCTCTCTACCTCTCTACCTCTCTCTCTCTACCTCTCTCTCTACCTCACTACCACTCTACCATCTCCTTCTACCTCTCTAACTCTCTACCTGCTCTCTCTCTACCTCTCTCTCTACCTCTCTCTCTCTCTACCTCTCTCTCTCTCTCTCTCTCTCTCTCTACCTCTCTCTCTCTACCTCTCTCTCTACCTCTACTACCTCTCTACCATCTCCTTCTACCTCTCTAACTCTCTACCTGTCTCTCTCTACCTCTCTCTCTACCTCTCTCTCTACCTCTCTCTCTCTACCTCTCTCTCTCTACCTCTCTCTCTACCTCTCTCTCTACCTCTCCCTCTACCTCTCTCTCTCTACCTCTCTCT
>CAWUFW010003837.1:598325-863325 GCA_963921515.1 Calotriton arnoldi | reverse complement strand
CTCTAACTCTCTACCTGTCTCTCTCTACCTCTCTCTCTACCTCTCTCTCTACCTCTCTCTACCTCTCCTCTCTACCTCTCTCTCTCTCTACCTCTCTACCTCTCTCTCTCTACCTCTCTCTCTCTCTACCTCTCTCTCTCTCCCTCTCCTCTCTCTACCTCTCTCTCTCTCTCTCTACCTCTCTACCTCTCTCTCTCTCTACCTCTCTCTCTCTACCTCTCTCTCTCTACCTCTCTCTCTCTCTCTCTCTCTCTCTCTCTCTCTACCTCTCTCTCTCTACCTCTCTCTACCTCTCTCTCTCTACCTCTCTCTCTCTACCTCACTACCTCTCTACCATCTCCTCTCTACCTCTCTAACTCTCTACCTCTCTCCTCTCTACCTCTCTCTCTCTACCTCTCTCTCTCTACCTCTCTCTCTACCTCACTGCCACTCTACCTCTGCCTCTACCCCTACCCCTCTATCTCTCTACCTCTCCCTCTCTCCACCTCTCTCTCTCTCTACCTCTCTCTCTCTACCTCTCTCTCTCTCTCTCTCTCTCTCTCTCTCTACCTCTCTCTCTCTACCTCTCTCTCTACCTCTCTCTACCTCTCTGCCTCTCTCTCTACCTCACTACCACTCTACCATCTCCTTCTACCTCTCTAACTCTCTACCTCTCTCTCTCTCTACCTCTCTCCCTCTCTACCTCTCTGCCTCTCTCTCTCTACCTCTCTCTCTCTCTCTCTCTCTCTACCTCTCTCTCTCTCTACCTCTCTCTCTCTCTCCTCACCTCTCTCCCTCTACCTCTCTCTCCTCTCTCTCTACCTCTCTCCACCTCTCTCACCTCTCCTCTACCTCTCTCTCTCTACCTCTCTCTCTCTACCTCTCTCTCTCTACCTCTCTCTCTACCTCTCTCTCTACCTCTCTCTCTACCTCTCTCTCTACCTCACTACCTCTCTACCATCTCCTTCTACCTCTCTCACTCTCTACCTATCTCTCTCTCTCTCCCTCTACCTCTCCCTCTACCTCTCTCTCTACCTCTCTCCACCTCTCTCTCTCTACCTCTCTCTCTACCTCTCTCTCTCTACCTCTCTCTCTACCTCTCTCTCTACCTCTCTACCTCACTACCTATCTCTCTACCATCTCCTTCTACCTCTCTAACTCTCTACCTATCTCTCTACCATCTCCTTCTACCTCTCTAACTCTCTAGCTATCTCTCTACCTCTCTCCCTCTCCCTCTACCTCTCTCTCTACCTCTCTCCACCTCTCTACCTCTCTCTCTCTACCTCTCTCTCTACCTCACTACCTCTCTACCATCTCCTTCAACCTCTCTAACTCTCTACCTATCTACCATCCCCTTCTACCTCTCTAACTCTCTGCCTGTCTCTCTCTACCTCTCTCTCTACCTCTCTCTCTACCTCTCCCTCTCCCTCTCTCTCTCTACCTCTCTACCTCTCTCTCTCTACCTCCCTCTCTCTCTCTACCTCTCTCTCTCTTCCTCTCTCTCTCTCCCTCTCTCTCTCTCTCTACCTCTCTCTCTCTACCTCTCTCTCTCTACCTCTCTCTACCTCTCCCTCTACCTCACTGCCACTCTACCTCTCCCTCTACCTCCTCTCTACCTCTCTACTCTCCTCTCCTCTCTCCACCTCTCTAACTCTCTCTCTCTCTCTCTCTACCTCTCTCTCTACCTCACTACCACTCTACCATCTCCTTCTACCTCTCTAACTCTCTACCTGTCTCTTGCTACCTCTCTCTCTACCCCTCTCTCTACCTCTCTCTCTACCTCTCCCTCTACCTCTCCCTCTACCTCTCTCCTCTCTCTCTCTCTCCCTCTCTCACTCTACCTCTCTCTCTCTACCTGTCTCTCTCTACCTCTCTCTCTACCTCTCTCTACCTCTCTCTCTCTACCTCTCTCTCTACCTCACTACCACTCTACCATCTCCTTCTACCTCTCTAACTCTCTACCTGTCTCTCTCTCTACCTCTCTCTCTACCTCTCTCTCTACCTCTCTCTCTACCTCTCTCTCTCTCTCTCTACCTCTCTCTCTCTACCTCTCTCTCTCTCTCTACCTCTCCCTCTCTACCTCTCTCTCTCTCTCTCCCTCTCTACCTCTCTCTCTCTCTACCCCTCTCTCTCTCTCTACCTCTCTCTCTCTACCTCTCTCTACCTCTCTCTCTACCTCACTGCCACTCTACCTCTCCCTCTACCCCTCTAACTCTCTACCTCTCTCTCTACCTCTCCCTCTCTCCACCTCTCTAACTCTCTCTCTCTCTCTACCTCTCTCTCTACCTCTCTCTCTACCTCACTACCACTCTACCATCTCCTTCTACCTCTCTAACTCTCTACCTCTCTCTCTACCTCTCCCTCTACCTCTCTCTCTCTACCTCTCTCTCTCCCTCACTACCACTCTACCATCTCCTTCTACCTCTCTAACTCTCTACCTGTCTCTCTCTACCTCTCTCTCTACCTCTCTCTCTACCGCTCCCTCTCCCTCTACCTCTCTCTCTCTCTCCCTCTCTCTCTCTACCTCTCTCTCTCTCTCTCTACCTCTCCCTCTCTACCTCTCTCTCTCCCTCTCTACCTCTCTCCCTCTCTACCTCTCTCTCTCTCTACCCCTCTCTCTCTCTCTACCTCTCTCTCTCTCTACCTCTCGCTACCTCTCTCTCTACCTCACTGCCACTCTACCTCTCCCTCTACCCCTCTAACTCTCTACCTCTACCTCTCCCTCTCTCCACCTCTCTAACTCTCTCTCTCTACCTCTCTCTCTACCTCTCTCTCTACCTCACTACCACTCTACCATCTCCTTCTACCTCTCTAACTCTCTACCTGTCTCTCTCTACCTCTCTCTCTACCTCTCCCTCTCCCTCTCTCTCTCCCTCTCTCCCTCTCCCTCTCTCTCTCTACCTCTCTCTCTCTCTACCTCTCTCTCTCTACCTCTCTCTCTACCTCTCTCTCTCTACCTCTCTCTCTCTCTACCTCTCTCTCTCTACCTCTCTCTCTACCTCACTGCCACTCTACCTCTCTACCTCTCTCCCTCTCTCCACCTCTCTAACTCTCTCTCCACCTCTCTAACTCTCTCTCTACCTCTCTCTCTACCTCACTACCACTCTACCATCTCCTTCTACCTCTCTAACTCTCTACCTGTCTCTCTCTACCTCTCTCAATACCTCTCTCTCTACCTCTCTCTCTACCTCTCTCTCTACCTCTCCCTCTCTACCTCTCTCTACCTCTCTCCCTCTCTACCTCTCTCCCTCTCTACCTCTGTCTCTCTCTCTCTACCTCTCTCTCTCTACCTCTCTCTCTCTCTACCCCTCTCTCTACCTCTCTCTCTCTACCTCACTGCCCCTCTACCCCTCTAACTCTCTACCTCTCTCTCTACCTCTCCCTCTCTCCACCTCTCTAACTCTCTCTCTCTACCTCTCTCTCTACCTCTCTCTCTACCTCACTACCACTCTACCATCTCCTTCTACCTCTCTAACTCTCTACCTCTCTCGCTACCTCTCCCTCTACCTCTCTCTCTACCTCTCTCTACCTCTCTCTCTCTACCTCTCTCTCTCCCTCACTACCACTCTACCATCTCCTTCTACCTCTCTAACTCTCTACCTGTCTCTCTCTACCTCTCTCTCTACCTCTCCCTCTACCTCTCTCTCTCTCCACCTCTCTCTCTCTACCTCTCTCTCTCTACCTCTCCCTCTCTCTCTCTCTCTCCCTCTCTACCTCTCTCTCTCTCTACCTCTCTCTCTCTACCTCTCTCTACCTCTCTCTCTACCTCACTGCCACTCTACCTCTCCCTCTACCCCTCTAACTCTCTACCTCTCCCTCTCTCCACCTCTCTAACTCTCTCTCTCTACCTCTCTCTCTACCTCACTACCACTCTACCATCTCCTTCTACCTCTCTACCTGTCTCTCTCTACCTCTCTCTCTACCTCTCCCTCTCCCTCTACCTCTCTCTCTACCTCTCTCCCTCTCTCTCTCTCCCTCTACCTCTCTCTCTCTACCTCTCTCTCTCTCTACCTCTCTCGCTCTACCTCTCTCTCTCTACCTCTCTCTCTCTCTCTACCTCTCTCTCTCTACCTCTCTCTCTCTACCTCTCTCTCTACCTCACTGCCACTCTACCTCTCCCTCTCTCCACCTCTCTAACTCTCTCTCCACCTCTCTAACTCTCTCTCCCCCTCTCTAACTCTCTCTCTACCTCTCTCTCTCTACCTCTCTCTCTACCTCACTACCACTCTACCATCTCCTTCTACCTCTCTAACTCTCTACCTGTCTCTCTCTACCTCTCTCAATACCTCTCTCTCTACCTCTCTCTCTACCTCTCCCTCTCTACCTCTCTCTCTCTACCTCTCTCTCTCTCTCTCTCCCTCTCTACCTCTCTCCCTCTCTACCTCTCTCTCTCTCTCTCTCTCTACCTCTCTCTCTCTACCTCTCTCTCTCTACCCCTCTCTCTACCTCTCTCTCTCTACCTCACTGCCCCTCTACCCCTCTAACTCTCTACCTCTCTCTCTACCTCTCCCTCTCTCCACCTCTCTAACTCTCTCTCTCTCTCTACCTCTCTCTCTCTACCTCTCTCTCTACCTCACTACCACTCTACCATCTCCTTCTACCTCTCTATCTCTCTACCTGTCTCTCTCTCTACCTGTCTCTCTCTCTACCTCTCTCTCTACCTCTCCCTCTACCTCTACCTCTCTCCCTCTCTCTCCACCTCTCTCTCTCTCTACCTCTCTCTCTCTACCTCTCTCTCTACCTCACTACCACTCTACCATCTCCTTCTACCTCTCTAACTCTCTACCTGTCTCTCTCTACCTGTCTCTCTCTACCTCTCTCTCTACCTCTCTCTCTACCTCTCCCTCTCTACCTCTCTCTCTCTACCTCTCTCTCTCTACCTCACTGCCACTCTACCTCTCCCTCTACCCCTCTATCTCTCTACCTCTCTCTCTACCTCTCCCTCTCTCCACCTCTCTAACTCTCTCTCCACCTCTCTCTCTCTCTACCTCTCTCTCTCTACCTCTCTCTCTACCTCACTACCACTCTACCATCTCCTTCTACCTCTCTAACTCTCTACCTGTCTCTCTCTACCTCTCTCTCTACCTCTCCCTCTCTACCTCTCTCTCTCTACCTCTCTCTCTCTACCTCTCTCCCTCTCTACCTCTCTCCCTCTCTCTCTCTACCTCTCTCTCTCTCTCCCTCTCTCCCTCTCTCCCTCTCTCTCTCTCTACCTCTCTCTCTCTACCTCTCTCTCTCTACCTCTCTCTCTCTACCCCTCTCTCTACCTCTCTCTCTCTACCTCACTGCCACTCTACCTCTCTCTCTACCTCACTGCCACTCTACCTCTCCCTCTACCCCTCTACCTCTCTCTCTACCTCTCCCTACCTCTCTAACTCTCTCTCTCTACCTCTCTCTCTCTACCTCTCTCTCTACCTCACTACCACTCTACCATCTCCTTCTACCTCTCTATCTCTCTACCTGTCTCTCTCTCTACCTGTCTCTCTCTCTACCTCTCTCTCTACCTCTCCATCTCTACCTCTCCATCTCTACCTCTCTCTCTCTTGCTCTCCCTCTCTACCACTCTCTCTCTCTACCTCTCTCTCTCTCTCTCTCTCTCTCTCTACCTCTCTCTCTCTACCTCTCTCTCTCTCTCTCTCTCTCTCTCTCTCTACCTCTCTCTCTACCTCTCTACTCTCTCTCCTCTCTACCACTCTCTCTCTACCTCTCTCTCTCTACCTCTCTACCTCGCTCTCTCTACCTCTCTACCATCTCCTTCTACCTCTCTAACTCTCTACCTCTCTCTCTACCATCTCCTTCTACCTCTCTAACTCTCTACCTCTCTCTCTACCTCTCTCTCTCTACCTCTCTCTCTCTCTACCTCTCTCTCTCTACCTCTCTCTCTCTACCTCTCTCTCTCTACCTCTCTCTCTCTACCTCTCCCTCTCTACCTCTCTCTCTCTCTCTCTCTCTCCTCTCTCTCTCTACCTCTCTCTCTCTACCTCTCTCTCTCTCTACCTCTCTCTCTCTCTACCTCTCTCTACCTCCCTCTCTCTACCTCTCTCTCTACATCTCTTTCTCTACCTCTACCTCTCTACATCTCTTTCTCTACCTCCTACCTCTCTACCTCCTCTCTACCTCTGTCTCTACCTCTCTCTCTACCTCTCTCTACCTCTCTCTCTTTCTCTCTACCTCTCTCTACCTCTCTACCTCTGTCCACCTCTCTCTACCTCTCTACCTCTGTCCACCTCTCTACCTCTGTCCACCTCTCTACCTCTCTCTACCTCTGTCCACCTCTCTACCTCTCTCTACCTCTGTCCACCTCTCTACCTCTGTCTACATCTCTACATCTGTCTAGCTCTCTCTCTACCTCTATACACCTCTCTACCTCTCGCTACCTCTATACACCTCTCTACCTCTCGCTACCTCTCTCAAATATAGCTACAACGTCTCACGTATAATACGGTACACTAAGTGGCAGCCGCAGCCTAAAATCACTTCTTGTCCTTAAAAAAAAACAATCATTACCATATCCAATATATCTCCCCTTTATGACCTTATAAGTATTTACTTCTGCAGCACAATATCCTTTCGTCAACAACATCAAATGTTGCACAGCTAAACACTTACAAGGTCCCAAAGGCGAG
Organism: Calotriton arnoldi; assembly: GCA_963921515.1. NCBI lineage: Eukaryota > Metazoa > Chordata > Amphibia > Caudata > Salamandridae > Calotriton > Calotriton arnoldi. The sequence goes on along the minus strand of CAWUFW010003837.1, from coordinate 856,720 downwards.
ACCTATTGGCTATGCCAATGCTTGTTTAGCTTGGCGCGAGGCCCTGGGCAGATGCCCACACTGCCCATGCCTAGCGCCGGCCCTGACTGTTAGCAGGGAACTTTTGTTAAGTTGTGGTTCCCACTGAAGCTTATCAGTTAATTTAACTCAACTCCGATATATTCAAAACTAAAGACCCTTTTAAGAGTTTCACTCGCAACCTTTACAACACAGTTTCAGACTTTCTCTTCCCTGAATACCATATATTTAGTTGTGTCCGCGTTCAGCTCTATACCCCTGGCTGTGCAGAATTCCACAAACTTATCAATCAAATTTAGGAGACCCGGAGGGGTCTTTGAGATGACCAGTGAATCATCTGCAAAAAGGAGTATGGGGATCTTTTTACCATTCAAAACAGGAGAATCGTTCTTAAAGGCCATAAGTTCCTCCACCACGTCATTAATATAGTGCGCGAACAGGGCGGGGGCGAGAACGCATCCCTGATGAACACCGGTGAAGGATGGGAATGTGGTTGGTCAGTTCCCCTCTGCTGCCCCAGCGGACCTGAGCATAATCTAGCGATAAGATTAATCAGGTTACCAGGGTCCTCCATTTCTGCTAGCGTTCTCTAGAGATTCGCACGAGGAACAAGACCGAACGCCGCTCGCAGATCTATGGAAGCTACATATAGCCTTTGCTTACCGAGCAGTGCGTATTTCCAGTATGAAAGAGTATGTCTGAAGACCTGGTCAGAAGCGCTTATTCTTTGCACGGGGGACAGAATCCGCTCACAATCTACCCAGCTTTGCAGCTTATCAAGATTCTGTCTTGCAAAGAGTTTCTGCAAGTTATCAAATAGACTTCTAGGCCTGTAATTGGACGGACTGCCGCATCACCCTTCTTAAAAACAGGGATTATTCCCTCCCCCCCCCAGGTGTCGGGAATTTCTCCCCCACAATCACGTTTGATAAAAGATTCACATAGCTGGCCCATATTTGAGGTTCAGATTTGTACATGTCGCCTGGTATTCGATCTGGGCCAGGGGCTTAGTCAACAGATGGCAGACGATGTATTCTCTAGACTAAAAAATGTCTCACTGGACTTCAGGGGCTGTAGATTTGGCATATGCTGGGTGGGAGATCTAGATCTCTCGCCAGAGGACTGGGTATCAAATGTCTTTTGGGCATATAACACAGAGAACTGGTCGACCCACTTCTCAGGCTGTATGTGTTGATGGTGGGTGCTCACACTATCCAAGCTCCCATGGGAAATTGTGTGCCAGAAGGATCTGTTGTCATTTATTTTACCCTCACGCAGGAGATCCTGCCAATTCTTTTCCTCCCAGTCGCTCTTAGCTTTCGCAAGTGCATGTTGGTACTTATGCCGACAATTTCAATGCGTATACGTCCTTTAACAGCCTTTCTTAACCTTTTTGTGGTTGATTTACATTCCCGATCCAACCATTTTTGTTCACTTCCATTGATTATGGTTAATTTTTTTGTAGAAGATAGCCTGTCTTTTATTGAAAAAACATTCTTGAGTATCTAGTATGGACACTGGAGAAGTTGGGGTACCTTCATGGTCAGGCAATTAAAAACACGAACCAATGATACATTTCAGTCTGCAATTTGGGGTTGGACATTACCCGAGGCCTGGAGACTCTCCTACGGTTATTAGCTAAAATATTCTCCGGAACCACGGTGTAACAAGCGGTTAAAGCCCTTTTAAGAGCATCCCCAGTGAAGGTTGAGATCAAAGGGCTATGTGCACCATCAGTGCGGGTTACCACTTCCATATCAACAAGCAGTGGCCAGAGCCTTGCATCAAGAAGAACATAATCAATGACAATGAATAAGACCCTCTTTTAAATGTATATGATCTTCCGGATCAGAGCGGGTTCGTCCATTGCTTGCCCTGAGCCCACGACCAACCACTATAGTCGCTAATTGGAAGGCAGCATTGGAGAAATGGTGCTGGAAGTTGCCAGTTCGACAAGGTGCACCCCACTGTTCATCCTCTTGTTTGACTTGGACACTAATATATAACGAGAGCTCAAAAGATACGTAAAAATCTCCTGCAACTAATATTTTTGCTTCCTGCTGGTACACGTCAATGAGTTCATCCAGGAGAGCCAGGGCAGGAGAATCTTCACTGGCAGGAACTGACCTAACATAAGGGTTAAATAATACCATGTGCGACCCTGAGGGGAATTTAAGGGAAAGCCGCATTGAATCGGGGCATCTACCTCCAGTAGTGTATGTGAACATGCAATATTACCAATCCTCTGCCGCTCTCCCAAATCTCCTTGGTGGCGTCACTTCTACACTCTATGAAACAAAGCCATTCACAAACACCTTCTCCACTGCCCATGTTTCTTGAAATAAACATACATCATGGTTCCCTATGAAAGAAGTCCATTCAGAGTCAGTGAGTTGGGATTTAATCCCTGCCAAATTCCATGAAATCAGGGAAAAACCATCTTGCGTATCAGGCAGTGCTTGGCAATGGTGGCCTTCAGCCACACACTCGTGTAGTGTCGTAGTAGTGTCACTGGGATTGAGAGTGTCTTTTCCCATTTGTATCTTCTGATTTCCATACCTATTTGTACCTACTGTAACAGATGAACGTATGGTAAAAAATAAAGTACAAATTTAACTTGTTGCCCCAGTCAATCGAACGAATTCAGGCTAGGGACCATGTCACCTGCTGCAGGGCCAGGCACATTGGATCTTGAAACAAAGGGATGCCTGGACTGGTCTTATAGAGATCTTAATAGTAGTCTGGGAGGCTGGAGGAGGCATCTCCATCCTGATGTCAGTGTTGGTAGATAATGCAAGATGACAAGCTTAGAGTTTCAAGTTAATAAGGCCTTCGACTTACAGCTCATGTTTTAGTGACACCAAGATGTAATCAGAACCGGATGAGCCAGGGTTGCACCGTTTAACATACTCGATGTCAGATCTTGTTATGGAAAGGCAGTCGCATTTTATTCTGGGTCCAATATATAACATTATTTATTAGTGATTCAGCGTCCTAAGCGGCATCCTCGCCCACTCTGGGTACTGGAGTTAGATAAATGAATCTCCTATGGTTATCTCCCAGGGAGTGTGGTCGGGGGCACCACCAGTCAGGGCGCCTGGTAACAAATGACTCTCTTGCACCAGAAATATGGCAATTAGTAGGCCGATGAGTATGAGGTGGATACATGGGAGGGGGTCTTTCATTATACTTGGGGGCCAAAAGGATTAACAACAGACAAAGAAGGTCCATGTCCTAGCTGAACCCGCCAGGGGGCGGAACTCCCTTGGGATAATCTTTACTTTGAATGAAATGAATGTTCGTAAGAGGCACTTTGCTTCCAGGGGTTTGATTTCAATTCTGAGCACAGGAAGGTGGCTGGCTGGGATTCCGCAAACTAATGGACTCCCCTGCAGCAATGCCATCTTAACACATGGGCATGCTGGGCAGTTGCGGGGTGGGATGGGGGGGTGGTGGGGTGGAGGCTCACGAGCATAGGGGCCCCATGCTAATCAAAACACTGATTTTGTTCGAGTAACCAATAAATAAAAGTTTATTTTATCGATAATTTACATTTATATTCCTGTGAATGGTGTGTAGGCAGGGCCCAGTGCACTGCTTTGCTGGGGGATTATAATGCTGTTAGGACGTCCCGGCCCAGCAGTAGGATTTGATCCCACACTAGGCCCTAATTGTTGTCTCCTAATCTTTGGCCTACCGTGGCACCTACCATGGCACCTACCATGGCACCTACCTTGGCGCCTACCAGGGCACCTACCATGGCACCTACCGGGGCACCTACCTTGGGGCCTACCATGGCACCTACCGGGGCACCTACCATGGCACCTACCATGGCACCTACCGGGGCACCTACCTTGGCGCCTACCAAGGCACCTACCGGGGCACCTACCTTGGTGCCTACCATGGCACCTACCATGCCACCTACTGTGGCACCTACCATGGCACCTACCTTGGTGCCTACCAGGGCACCTACCATGGCACCTACCGGGGAACCTCCCTTGGCGCCTACCATGGCACCTACCATGGCACCTACTGGGGCACCTACCATGGCACCTACCGGGGCACCTACCTTGGCGCCTACCATGGCACCTACCGGGGCACCTACCATGGCACCTACCGGGGCACCTACCTTGGCGCCTACCATGGCACCTACTGGGGCACCTACCATGGCACGTACCTTGGCGCATACCATGGCACCTACCGGGGCACCTACCATGGCACCTACCATGGCACCTACCGGAGCACCTACCTTGGTGCCTACCATGGAACCTACCGGGGCACCTACCATGGCACCTACCTTGGCATCTACCATGGCACCTACCGGGGCACCTACCATGGCACCTACCTTGGCATCTACCATGGCACCTACCATGGCACCTACCTTGGCGCCTACCAGGGCACCTACCGGGGCACCTACCGGGGCACCTACCTTGGAGCCTACCATGGCACCTACCGGGGCACCTACCATGGCACCTACCATGGCACCTACCGGGGCACCTACCTTGGCGCCTACCAAGGCACCTACCGGGGCACCTACCTTGGTGCCTACCATGGCACCTACCATGCCACCTACTGTGGCACCTACCATGGCACCTACCTTGGCACCTACCAGGGCACCTACCATGGCACCTACCGGGGAACCTACCTTGGCGCCTACCATGGCACCTACCATGGCACCTACTGGGGCACCTACCATGGCACCTACCGGGGCACCTACCTTGGCACCTACCATGGCACCTACCGGGGCACCTACCATGGCACCTACCATGGCACCTACCGGGGCACCTACCTTGGCGCCTACCATGGCACCTACTGGGGCACCTACCATGGCACGTACCTTGGCACATACCATGGCACCTACCGGGGCACCTACCATGGCACCTACCATGGCACCTACCGGAGCACCTACCTTGGTGCCTACCATGGAACCTACCGGGGCACCTACCATGGCACCTACCTTGGCATCTACCATGGCACCTACCGGGGCACCTACCTTGGCACCTACCATGGCACCTACCGGGGCACCTACCTTGGCGCCTACCATGGCACCTAACGGGGCACCTACCATGTCACCTACCATGTCACCTACTGGGGCACCTACCTTGGCACCTACCATGGCACCTACCGGGGCACCTACCTTGGCGCCTACCATGGCACCTACCTTGGTGCCTACCATGGCACCTACCGGGGCACCTACCATGGTACCTACCATGGCACCTACCTTGGTGCCTACCATGGCACCTACCATGGTACCTACCTTGGCGCCTACTATGGCACCTACCGGGCACTTACCATGGTACCTACCATGGCACCTACCGGGGCACCTACCGTGGCACCTACCATGGCACCTACCTTGGTGCCTACCATGGCACCTACCGGGGCACCTACCATGGCACCTACCGGGGCACCTACCGTGGCACCTACCATGGCACCTACCGGGGCACCTATCTTGGCGCCTACCATGGCACCTACCATGGCACCTACCGGGGTTACCTACCATGGCGCCTACCATGACACCTACCGGGGCACCTACCTTGGCGCCTACCATGGCACCTACCTTGGCGCCTACCATGGCACCTACCGGGGCACCTACCATGGCACCTACCATGGCACCTACCGGGGCACCTACCTTGGCGCCTACCATGGCACCTACCATGGCACCTACCGGGGCACCTACCTTGGCGCTTACCATGGCACCTACTGGGGCACCTACCATGGCACCTACCATGGCACCTACCGGGGCACCTACCTTCGGGCCTACCATGGCACCTACCATGGCACCTACCGGGGCACCTACTTTGGTGCCTACCATGGCACCTACCGGGGCACCTACCATGGCACCTACCTTGGTGCCTACCATGGCACCTACCGGGGCACCTACCATGGCACCTACCTTGGCGCCTACCATGGCACCTACCGGAGCAGATGTTGGCTGGATTCTTGTTCTCATTTGCAGTTCGTTCAAGTGGTGTGGTGACTAGACACCTTAAGTTGTCCCACTTGCAATGGAGTGAAAGGAGACCTTCGGGGCCTTCAAATGCTGGAGAAGGTTTACCAATTGGATCAGTTGGAATAATGTTATCCATGGCCATAGAGGAACCTGAGGGCTGGGCTGTGGATGCACCTGGGAGCTGGCTGAATGGCTCATCAGTTGTTAAAGGGAATTACCTATTGGAGCATTGAACACTAGGAATGATATTGATTTTGGGAGATAATGGCAACTCATTTAATAAGGGCTGTGGGTCGTTAGTAGAGAGTTCTCCCGCTTCTGGCACTGTGCCATCGGTTCTTGTCCCTGCCTTGCCCCAGGGATACCTGGGGGATGCAGTCCCGCCCCAGCCTTGATGTCAGAGCTGCAAAGGATCAACAGATGCGGGCCCCGTAACCTCTGAGCAAAGAAACCCCAGTGCAGTGTCTTGTATCCAATCGCAAAGTTTGGTGAATCTCCCGGCATTTTTGCCATTTTGTGTAGTAGGCAACAGTTCCAAGTTGTCCCTCATCTTCGTATGCTCAGAGTATCTTTTTTATGTATTTATTTGTGTGATTTTATATAGCTCGGACTTGGCTGTGGGCATCAAAGTGCTTTACAATAGGACCAGTATAAAACAATCACACTGTGAATAACAAATTACAATAGGATCAAAACAAAGTGATCGTATTGTAAGTAACAACAACCTCAGCAGATAAGAGTGTAAGTAGAGCAGCGTGTGAGGACCAGAGCATCTAACCCAAGTGTCTATCAAAGACTAGGAAGAGCTCTAAGATCTTGTATGAAGCTGGCTCTCTGAGATCTTGTATGAAGCTGGCTCTCTGAGATCTTGTATGAAGCTGGCTCTCTGAGATCCTGTATGAAGCTCGCTCTCTGAGATCTTGTATGAAGCTGGCTCTCTGAGATCTTGTATGAAGCTGGCTCTCTGAGATCCTGTATGAAGCTGGCTCTCTGAGATCTTGTATGAAGCTGGCTCTCTGAGATCCTGTATGAAGCTGGCTCTCTGAGATCTTGTATGAAGCTGGCTCTCTGAGATCTGGTATGAAGCTGGCTTGGCATAGGGTCCAGCGAGGGGTGGGGAGAGGGAGTTCCAGATTGTGGCACTTCCAGAAAATGATTGGCTTCTGCATCACTCCCTGTTGAAGGTGGAGGGCTCAAAGAGAAGGATTTGGACATTTTTCAAATCCTGCTTAGCACCCAAAATTTTGGGAGAAGATAAGTGCAGCGCCCTTTGAGCAATGCATGCAGTTTTGAATTGAACTCTTGCCATCTTAGGAAGCCACTGGAGTGTCAGCAGGGCAGGAGTTATGGAGTGAATTTCTTGTGACCAGTCACAAAGTGTGCATTGAACCATAATGTGCAATGTAATATTGGGTGAAGTGTGCTTACTCAGATTGTGCATTGGACCATGTTGTGCGACGAAATATTGGGTGCGGTGGACTAACATAGACTGTGCATTGGACCATGATGTGCAATGTAATATGGGGTGCGGTGTGCTTACATGGACTGCATTGAACCATAATGTGCAATGTAATATGGGGTGTGGTGTGCTTACACAGACTGTGCATTGACCATGATGTGCAATGTAATATTGGGTGTAGTGTGCTTACTCAGATTGTGCATTGGACCATGTTGTGCGACGAAATATTGGGTGCGGTGGACTAACATAGACTGTGCACTGGACCATGATGTGCAATGTAATATTGGGTGCTGTGGTATACACAGACTGTGCACTGGACCATGATGTGCAAAATAAGAAAGTGTGCTTGTGCGGGTCTGGTAGTGTTTGTTCATTGCGTTGTGTTTTTTTGTGAAGGGGAGGAAAAGGTGTGCTATGAACTGTGCACATTGTGCTTTCTGCATGCAGCTGTTTCTGCAAGGCTTGTACCTCACAGGGGGAAATAGGTGAAACAGGGTCATTGTTGTGGAGGGTTCCTTGGAGGGGGAGGGAGGGCCATTGTTGTGGAGGGTTCCTTGGAAGGGGAGGGAGGGCCATTGTTGTGGAGGGTTCCTTGGAGGGAGAGGGAGGGAGAGGGAGGGTCATTGTTGTGGAGGGCTCCTTGGAGGGAGAGGGAGGGCCATTGTTGTGAAGGGTCCCTTGGTGGGAGATGGAGGGCCATTGTTGTGGAGGGTTCCTTGGAGGGAGAGGGAGGGCCATTGTTGTGCAGGGTTCCTTGGAAGGGGAGGGAGGGCCATTGTTGTGGAGGGTTCCTTGTAGGGAGAGGGAGGGTCATTGTTGTGGAGGGCTCCTTGGAGGGAGAGGGAGGGCCATTGTTGTGAAGGGTCCCTTGGAGGGAGATGGAGGGCCATTGTTGTGGAGGGTTCCTTGGAGGGAGAAGGAGGGCCATTGTTGTGGAGGGTTCCTTGGAGGGAGAGGGAGGGCCATTGTTGTGGAGTATTCCTTGGTCGGGAGGGAGGGCCATTGTTGTGGAGGGTTCCTTGGAGGGAGAGGGAGGGCCCTTGTTGTGGAGGGTTCCTTGGAGTGGAGGGAGGGCCATTGTTGTGGAGGGTTCCTTGGAGGTAGATGGAGGGCCATTGTTGTGGAGGGTTCCTTGGAGGGGGAGGGAGGGCCATTGTTGTGGAGGGTTCCTTGGAGTGGAGGGAGGGCCATTGTTGTGGAGGGTTCCTTGGAGGGAGAGGGAGGGCCATTGTTGTGGAGGGTTCCTTGGAAGGAGAGGGAGGGCCATTGTTGTGGAGGGTTCCTTGGAGGGAGAGGGAGGGCCATTGTTGTGGAGGGTTCCTTGGAGGGGGAGGGAGGGCCATTGTTGTGGAGGGTTCCTTGGAGGGGGAGGGAAGGCCATTGCTCTGGAGGGTTCCTTGGAGGAGGAGGGAGGGACATTGCTGTGGAGGGCTCCTTGGAGGGAGAGGGAGGGCCATTGTTGTGGACAGTTCCTTGGAGGGGGAGGGAGGGCCACTATTGTGGAGGGTTCCTTGGAGTGGAGGGAGGGCCATTGCTGTTTAGGAGTCCTTGGAGGGGGAGGGAGGACCATTGTTGTGGAGGGGTCCTTGGAGGGAGCGGGAGGGCCATTGTTGTGGAGGGTTCCTTTGAGGGGGAGGGAGGGCCATTGTTGTGGAGGGTTCCTTGGAGGGAGAGGGAGGGCCATTGTTGTGGAAGGTTCCTTGGTGGGGGAAGGAGGGCCACTGTTGTGGAGGGTTCCTTGGAGGGGAAGGGAGGGCCATTGTTGTGGAGGGTTCCTTGGAGGGAGAGGGAGGGCCATTGTTGTGGAGGGTTCCTTGGAGGGAGAGGGAGGGCCATTGTTGTGGAGGGTTCCTTGGTGGGGGAAGGAGGGCCATTGTTGTGGATGGTTTCTTGGAAGGGGAGGAAGGGCCATTGTTGTGGAGGGTTCCATGGAGGAGGTGAGAGGGCCATTGCTTTGGAGGGTTCCTTGGAGGAAGAGGGAGGGCCATTGTTGTGGAGGGTTCCTTGGCGGGAGAGGGAGGGCCATTGTGTGCAGGGTTCCTTGGAAGGGGAGGGAGGGCCATTGTTGTGGAGGGTTCCTTGTAGGGAGAGGGAGGGTCATTGTTGTGGAGGGCTCCTTGGAGGGAGAGGGAGGGCCATTGTTGTGAAGGGTCCCTTGGAGGGAGATGGAGGGCCATTGTTGTGGAGGGTTCCTTGGAGGGAGAAGGAGGGCCATTGTTGTGGAGGGTTCCTTGGAGGGAGAGGGAGGGCCATTGTTGTGGAGTATTCCTTGGTCGGGGAGGGAGGGCCATTGTTGTGGAGGGTTCCTTGGAGGGAGAGGGAGGGCCCTTGTTGTGGAGGGTTCCTTGGAGTGGAGGGAGGGCCATTGTTGTGGAGGGTTCCTCGAGAAAGCCTGGCGACTCGACCAGACCACAGACAACAGGACCGCCCTCAAGCACGCCACCCGCAAACACCACCAGCTGATCCGTGCCACCAAGAAGTCAGCACTCAAAGAACGACTGGACAACAACGCCCACGACAGCAAGGAACTTTTCAGCATCGTCAAAGAGTTCTCCAACCCCAGCGCCGGAAACAACGACATCACCCCCTCGCAAGACCTCTGCAACTCACTCGCCGCGTTCTTCCACCGCAAGATCACCGACATACATAACAGCTTCGACTCACAGACCACGCACCCTACCGCCGAACCAACGCCCGCCACCACCACCCTCTGCAACTGGACCCCGATCAGCACCGAAGACACCACCCGCACGATGAACTCCATCCACTCCGGATCACCAACCGACCCCTGCCCACACCACGTCTTCAACAAAGCCGACGCCACCATCGCACCCCATCTCCGGGACATCATCAACTCCTCCTTCCACACCGCCACCTTCCCGGAGAGCTGGAAGCACGCCGAGCTTACCGCCCTCCTGAAGAAACCAACGGCGGACCCCACCGACCTCAAGAACTACCGTCCCATCTCGCTCCTTCCGTTTCCGGCCAAAGTCATCGAGAAGACCGTCAACAGACAGCTTGCCGCCTTCCTCGAGACAAATGGATCCCTCGACCCCTCGCAGTCCGGGTTTCGGGCCAACCACAGCACCGAGACCGCCCTTATCGCAGCCACCGACGACATCAGAACCCTAACCGACAACGGGAAACAGCAGCCCTCATCCTCTTGGACCTCTCCGCGGCGTTCGACACCGTCTGCCACCGCACCCTAGTGAAGCGCCTCAGCAACATCGGAATCCGAGAGAAAGCACTGGAGTGGATCATCTCCTTCCTCGCCGGAAGAACCCAGAGAGTCCGCCTCCCCCCGTTCAGTTCCGAGGCCACCGAAGTCATCTGCGGCGTACCACAAGGATCATCACTCAGCCCCACCCTCTTCAACGTCTACATGAGCCCCCTCGCAGCCATCGCACGCCAACACAACCTCAACATCATCTCCTACGCCGACGACACCCAGCTGATCCTCTCCCTCACCAACGACCCCACCACCGCCAGAGCCAACCTACACGACGGGATGAGAGACGTCGCCGACTGGATGAGGAACAGCCGCCTTAAACTGAACTCAGACAAGACGGAAGTCCTCATCCTGGGCTCATCACCCTCCGCCTGGGACGACTCTTGGTGGCCCCCGGCCCTGGGCACCGCACCCAAGCCAACGGACCACGCACGCAACCTGGGCTTCATCCTGGACTCCTCCCTGTCGATGACCAGACAAGTCAACGCCGTCTCATCTTCGTGCTTCAACACCCTGCGCATGCTCCGCAAGATCTTCAGATGGATCCCCACTGAAACCAGGAAGACCGTCACCCAGGCACTCGTCACCAGCCGACTGGACTATGGGAACACCCTCTACGCCGGAACCACAGCCAAACTTCAAAAAGACTCCAGCGCATCCAGAACGCCTCCGCACGACTCATCCGGGACATCCCCCGACACAGCCACATCACCGGACACCTGAAAGACCTGCACTGGCTCCCCGTCAGCAAGAGAATCACGTTCAGACTCCTCACCCACGCACACAAGGCCCTCCACGACCTGGGCCCCAAGTACCTCAACGACCGCATGACCTTCTACACGCCCACCCGCCAGCTACGATCAACCAGCCACGCCCTCGCCACCGTACCACGCATCCGCAGAGCCACCGCCGGAGGAAGATCCTTCTCCTACCTGGCAGCCAAGACCTGGAACTCCCTCCCCACTCACCTTCGGCGAACCCAGGACCATCTCTCCTTCAGGAAGCAGCTCAAGACCTGGCTGTTCGAGCAGTAACTTACCCCTTCCCCCAGCGCCTTGAGACCCTCCCGGGTGAGTAGCGCGCTCTATAAATGCCGTGATTGATTGATTGGAGGTAGATGGAGGGCCATTGTTGTGGAGGGTTCCTTGGAGGGGGAGGGAGGGCCATTGTTGTGGAGGGTTCCTTGGAGTGGAGGGAGGGACATTGTTGTGGAGGGTTCCTTGGAGGGAGAGGGAGGGCCATTGTTGTGGAGGGTTCCTTGGAAGGAGAGGGAGGGCCATTGTTGTGGAGGGTTCCTTGGAGGGAGAGGGAGGGCCATTGTTGTGGAGGGTTCCTTGGAGGGGGAGGGAGGGCCATTGTTGTGGAGGGTTCCTTGGAGGGGGAGGGAAGGCCATTGCTCTGGAGGGTTCCTTGGAGGAGGAGGGAGGGACATTGCTGTGGAGGGCTCCTTGGAGGGAGAGGGAGGGCCATTGTTGTGGACGGTTCCTTGGAGGGGGAGGGAGGGCCACTATTGTGGAGGGTTCCTTAGAGTGGAGGGAGGGCCATTGCTGTTTAGGAGTCCTTGGAGGGGGAGGGAGGACCATTGTTGTGGAGGGGTCCTTGGAGGGAGCGGGAGGGCCATTGTTGTGGAGGGTTCCTTTGAGGGGAGGGAGGGCCATTGTTCTGGAGGGTTCCTTGGAGGGAGAGGGAGGGCCATTGTTGTGGAAGGTTCCTTGGTGGGGGAAGGAGGGCCACTGTTGTGGAGGGTTCCTTGGAGGGGGAGGGAGGGCCATTGTTGTGGAGGGTTCCTTGGAGGGAGAGGGAGGGCCATTGTTGTGGAGGGTTCCTTGGAGGGAGAGGGAGGGCCATTGTTGTGGAGGGTTCCTTGGTGGGGGAAGGAGGGCCATTGTTGTGGATGGTTTCTTGGAAGGGGAGGAAGGGCCATTGTTGTGGAGGGTTCCATGGAGGAGGTGAGAGGGCCATTGCTTTGGAGGGTTCCTTGGAGGGAGAGGGAGGGCCATTGTTGTGGAGGGTTCCTTGGCGGGAGAGGGAGGGCCATTGTGTGGAGGGCTCCTTGGAGAGGGAGGGAGGGCCATTGTTGTGGAGGGTTCCTTGGAGGGAAAGGGGGGCCATTGTTGTGGAGGGTTCCTTGGAGGGGGAGGGAGGGCCATTTTTGTGGAGGGCTCCTTGGAGGGAGAGGGAGGGCCATTGTTGTGGAGGGTCCCTTGGAGGGGGAGGGAGGGCCATTGTTGTGGAGTTCTCCTTGGAGGGGGAGGGAGGGCCATTGTTGTGGAGGGATCCTTGGAGGGAGAGGGAGGGCCATTGTTGTGGAGGGTTCCTTGGAGGGAGAGGGAGGGCCATTGTTGTGGAGGGTTCCTTGGAGGGGAGGAAGGGCCATTGTTGTGGAGGGTTCCTTGGAGGGGGAGGGAGGGGCATTGTTGTGGAGGGTTCCTTGGAGGGGGAGGGAGGGCCATTGTTGTGGAGGGTTCCTTGGAGGGGGAGGGAGGGCCATTGTTGTGGAGGGTTCCTTGGAGGGAGAGGGAGGGCCATTGTTGTGGAGGGTTCCTTGGAGGGAGAGGGAGGGCCATTGTTGTGGAGGGTTCCTTGGTGGGGGAGGAAGGGCCATTGTTGTGGAGGGCTCCTTGGGGGAGGGAGGGCCATTGTTGTGGAGGGTTCCGTGCAGGGGGGGACGGCCATTGTTGTGGAGGGTTCCTTGGAGGGGGAGGGAGGGCCATTGTTGTGGAGGGTTTCTTGGAGGGGAAGGGTCATCCTGTGGGAGTGAGAGGACAAATTCAGCCTTCGTCTTTCAGTTTACCGTAGGAAAGAGAAACATCCACACCAGAAGAGGAGGTGGTTTTCCTATTTAACCCCCCTACCACTCAGAACCCCCTGTTTGGGTGAACATGAGAAACTGTACTAAACATACATTGGCAAGTCAATAGGGCTAACTTTATATGGTGGGTCCCAAGTTATTGACTTTGCCAATTCCTGTTTTCATTGACATTCGTTAAAAAAAATTTGAATCCCTACTCATGTGTCACAAAGAGTGTGCATTGGCAGGCATCTTGAAATGTTTTTTCATTATGAAAAAATGAATTCCAAGATGGCTGTGTGGACATCACAACATATGAGCATGCATGAATAGCAAAAAGCCAGCAGAAGTGTGAATGCTCTGTGTGCATGGGCTCATTGGTTATCTCAGGTGGACGTGGTCACGCACGTTAAAGAGGCTGGGATATTAGTTTTTTCCCTTTAGTGACAGGAGGGCATATGAATTGGCTGCTAGTGAACATCGAATCGAGTCAGTGTGTTCTTGTCGATGTAGGTGTGTGGCACAGGTCTGCCTGCACGTAAATGTTGTGAGAGAGATCATGTGGTGAGCTTCACATGGGAGGAGGCCTCTTAGGGGCCATGTGCCACGCATCGTGATGGGTGTGCCCTGGGTGGTGATCCTACGTGAGAGGGTCTCCCTCCTAAGGAATGTGAATATTATCAAGTGATATTTGGGAATAGGGGCATCCTTCGCAGATTGTGTTCTCCTGGGGGAGCCTGAGCCCCACCCACTCTGAGGGATAGAGTAGACCTTAACCCTTTGGTGACACAGCATCTTGTACTTTAAGGTGACTGCACTAAGCAGAGGCAGGCTAAATTTACCACAGATAGCCACCAATTTTGAGGCCATGTCTGGGCACTGCGCAGCTCCATACCGCTGTCCCTGGGGAGTGCTGGCCCTATGTCCTGCAACTCCCAGTTGGGACAGAAAAGTCTTCTGCATGGTTGAAAACATGTACACCTGCCGAGAGTGCCCAACTATACTGTTGTCTGCATCCCTAATGCTGATTTTTACATCATAGGCAAACGTGGATCCTGCGTGTGCACCATGACATAGGCCTGTCTCACGGATTATGGTCTTGTTGGACTGGGAGGGTTGCTCAAAGCGCTATCCTCATAGTGGTGGAAGGCTACTGCCTTTGCCAGGAGTTAAGCAGCACAAGCACAGTAGTGGCAGCATACCGTGTAGTGATCAGTAGTTGTGAACAGGACCTTTTTTCCAGTGACACTGGAGTCAGGCCTACAGGCTCACTCACCTTTTTAAAAGTTCTGCTGCTGTGTGCTTAACCCACGCTGTGGCCTAAATCAGGTGCATGTTGAGTGCTGCGCAGCACAGGAGTTGTGACTCTCCGCTGGATATATGTGTGCCTGGGAAGGGTATAGTATAGGGATAGAGCAATACTCTACAGTGCATTAGTGGTTAGTGCATCTACTGTGGTATATGTATGCCTGTGATAAATACATTACATGAGAGATGTAGTGCTGTGCAGTGCACGTGCAATAAAAGTATGTGCTGGGTATATGTGTGCTTGCATGAAGTACAATACATGCAGAGTGAAGTTAGCAGTGCACACGTTGTGTGTGTGCTGGTAGTGAGTGTGTTTGTAAATAGCACACCCTGGTTCAATCTCAAAAAGCTTCAGTGCTGAACAGTGCGTGCACACAGAGGGTGTGTGCTGAATCTATGTGTACATATAAGGGTGCAATGCATGGAGGAACAGTGCTGGATAGAGAGTGTGCTGTGGATGTACATTGAATAAATGTGCCTGCAATGGTACATTACATGGAGGACCCTGGGTTCCATTTTGGGGAGCCATGGCCTGCCTAGTTAGGACAAGAGGAGGAGAGGAATCCCCACAGGCAGATTTGTGTATTGCTGAATTCCTGAGAGCTGGGTGGAACACACACTAGAGGATAAAAGGATGAGACGCCTTTGCACTTCAAAAGACTGCTCTTTGATTCAGTGATAGATCCCAAGAAAGGGGCCTTGACACATCTCAGGGAAAGAGTAGGCCTGGGCGGCATTCGCGGAGTTCCTTTACGCAGAACTCTACGAAGTGACCAGAAAACTCCGCCGCGCTACGCGGAGTTCCACAAGTGGCGGAGTGCATTTGGTCATGCCGTTTGCATTGATTTTCAGCACCGGGTGTTTATCCCGCGCAGTAAAATCAGCACAAACTGCACCATGTGCAGCGCAAGAGGGCACTGCTTCTTTTCTTGCCGCTCAAGTAGATTTGTTTACCCGAGCGGCAGCTTCCCAACACGAACAGAAGGTTTCTCAATGCGACTATGAGAGGGAGGGCCATTGTTGTGGAGGGTTCCTTGGAGGGGTAGGGAGGGCCATTGCTGTGGAGGGTTCCTTGGAGGGGGAGGGAGGGCCATTGCTGTGGAGGGTTCCTTGGAGGAGGAGGTAGGGCCATTGCTGTGGAGGGCTCCTTGGAGGGAGAGGGAGGGCCATTGCTGTGGAGGGTTCCTTGGAGGGGAGGGAGGGCCACTATTGTGGAGGGTTCCTTGGAGTGGAGGGAGGGCCATTGCTGTGGAGGGTTCCTTTGAGGGGGAGGGAGGACCATTGTTGTGGAGGGGTCCTTGGAGGGAGAGGGAGGGCCATTGTTGTGGAGGGTTCATTTGAGGGGGAGGGAGGGCCATTGCTGTGGAGGGTTCCTTTGAGGGAGAGGGAAGACCATTGCTGTGGAGGGGTCCTTGGAGGGAGAGGGAGGGCCATTGTTGTGGAGGGTTCCTTTGAGGGGGAGGGAGGGCCATTGTTGTGGAGGGTTCCCTGGAAGGAGAGGGAGGGCCCATTGTTGTGGATGGTTCCTTGGAAGGGGAGGGAGGGCCATTGTTGTGAAGGGTTCCTTGGAGGGAGAGGGAGGGCCATTGTTGTGGAAGGTTCCTTGGTGGGGGAAGGAGGGCCACTGTTGTGGAGGGTTCCTTGGAGGGAGAGGAAGGGCCATTGTTGTGGAGGGTTCCTTGGAGGGAGAGGAAGGGCCATTGTTGTGGAGGGTTCCTTGGTGGGGGAAGGAGGGCCATTGTTGTGGAGGGTTCCTTGGAAGGGGAGGGAGGGCCATTGTTGTGGAGGGTTCCATGGAGGAGGTGAGAGGGCCATTGCTGTGGAGGGTTCCTTGGAGGGAGAGGGAGGGCCATTGTTGTGGAGGGTTCCTTGGAGGGAGAGGGAGGGCCATTGTGTGGAGGGCTCCTTGGAGAGGGAGGGAGGGCCATTGTTGTGGAGGGTTCCTTGGAGGGAGAGGGAGGGCCATTGTTGTGGAGGGTTCGGGGGAGGGAGGGCCATTTTTGTGGAGGGCTCCTTGGAAGGGGAGGGATGGCCATTGTTGTGGAGGGTTCCTTGGAGGGAGAGGGAGGGCCATTGTTGTGGAGGGTCCCTTGGAGGGGGAGGGAGTGTAGGAGAGTAGGATCTGCTTCACATGGGTACCCCCACTTTTTGCTGCTGCTTCACTGTTTTTCGACCTTAGTCTGGCTGGGGCCCTGCTAATCAGAACCCCAGCCTAGCTGCTTCCTCTCTCTAAAATGGTTTCCATGTGCCTTAGGCACATCTGTGATTGGAATCTGGAGTGCCCTTATAAGTCCCTAGTATATGCTATACTATGTACCCAGGGCATAGGTACCTCAGAGGCCTGCCAGGGGCTGCAGCATGTATTGTGCCACCCCTGGAAGGCCATCCAAACTGACACCACAGGTCTGCTACTGCAGCCTGGGTAAGGTGGTGCATGCACCTCTTACTGTGATATAGGTTACCTATATCACTAAATACATACACACATATAAACCTATAAGTCACTCCTATGGCAGGCCTTATCAATCCTGAAGGCAGAGTGCGTGGTTCCTATGTGAGAGGGTGCCCTGCATGAGCAGGGCCCCTCTGCAGCGTTCGGAGACCCTTCTCTGATGCTGTTTGTAGTGCAGCCTGACCATATACTCGTAAGCGCATTATAACCTCGCGTTAAATGCTAACTTTGGAATGGCTGCACCGAAACATGTCGTGTTTGGTGTCAAACATCTTGGAATACTACCCCCCGCCAATTCTGGCGGCGCGGGTAGCATTCCACCCTTCTAGAGGGAGAGACATGTTAACCCTGGCCTGGCCGGTAACTTCTTTCTAAAGCCCTGGCATCACAAAATGGATGCTGCTGCCACAGACACAAGTCTGGCCTCCTGCTGCTGGACGAAACTCCGGCAGGGGAGGCCTGGACAATAGGTTTCCTGTCCCAGGGAGGTGTGACCACCTCCCCAGACAGGATAGTGTGTATTGGGGCTGGGCGGGAGCACTTTCGGGTGCTTTGAAGTCCTGCACTGGGGGCACACTTGGTGTCCCTGTGCATACCCCAGTTCAAACCGGATCAGGGGCTTGCAGCCCCTGCTTTGGCACGAACTGGACAAAGGGAAAGGGGTGTAGCCACCCCTCTGCCCTGACCCACCCATAGGTGGGGCCACAGAGTAGTCCAACCCCTAAACTTGGTATAAGTATAGGAACCCAGTCCTTAGGACTTTAGATTATCCCTGGACGAAACTCTGACACAGAATCCTGGACCTTCGACGCTCTACTCAAGACTAGAGGACAGAAGAATCTCCCTTGGGGTCAAGGAGTGACTCCCTGCTTGGCAGGCACCAAAGAAGCAATTGTCCGGTCTGCATCGCCTAAGCTCCCGTCGGACGCCGAAGTCTTTGCATCACCAGAGGTGGATTTCCAGACTTTTCCGAGGCTGCCCTGAGTCCCCAGCAAAGCTGAGGCCCGTAGCTGTCGTGGGTAACGTGGAACCGTGACCCCTGGACACCGCACGCATTTGCTAGTGCATCCTCTTCTGGGTCTCCCACAAAGTCGTGCTTTGGGCTCCGAGTAGCCCTAGCCTCCAGCACCAACTGCACCGAAGATCACTGGCCTCCACTCCACGAGTGTCCTGTGAGCTAGCTCCACGTGCGACGTCTCGAGGCTCCTTCGCGGTCGCTAGCCCATTGGCTAGTAGCCCTTCACGAAGGCCAATCCTTTTCTTCTTGGGCTCCCTGGTTGCTCCAGGCTTGCTCTCACTTACCCTTGCTGGGTGAGTACCTCAGACCTTGCTGGTCTGCATCATCGTCATTCTTCACTTTCATCGAGACTTGCCGTTGCCAAGGCTTGTTGGGTCCAATCCGATCGCCGACACCTCAGCACTCGACAGACATCCCGAATCCTGCTCCTGGTCACCGACAACGCCTCCTGGACCTCGTGGCTGAAGAGTCAAGACGACCGTCAACCTACCTGAAGCACTCGACATCGGTGGGCATCTGCTCATCGCCTTCCTGGTCACTGGCTAGTGACCCAGACTCTGTCCCCTCTGCTTTCAGGTTCTTCAGATCTCCGATCCACTCTTGGATCCACCAGGACACTTTCCACTTGGTCGCCAGCAGCACTTTGCAGCAGATCGCCATTCAAATCGACGACGAAACCCGACCCCGAAAGGCACCTATGCACCCGGCATCCCTGGGTGAGGTAACACGAGTACTCCGGTGCTCCCGTGGGTAGAGACTCTAGAACGACCTAGTTCTCAAAGGGTTTACTCCAAGTCCTCCTTTAAGTGTCCCTTTTCTTTAATTTCCTGATCGCGACTTTCTCCATAGAAGTTAACGGCGTATCGCGGTTGTGTATTTACACTGCACGCGTCCCCCGTGGGTCCCCTGTGTCACTCAAGAGATTATAGACTGGTAAAACAAGCTGCTTTACATTCCTTCAAGACTTAGCCTGAAGGCTGCTCTCCATAGCTACCACTAGGATAGCTTTCAATAAGGTTGTCTTTAACCTATCTCCAATAAGGGGTTGTTTGGACTGGTACAAGGTGCCCACTATAATTAGTGGACAGCATATGCCAGGCCAACTTCTCACATTGGTGTGCAGCGTGTGGGATTCCAGCTTGCTATTGTTTTACCAGATAATCTCAATTGAATTGATCAACTGAAAACCACTAAAGGTACCTAAGGTACATATAATTTAAGCTTAGAATACAGTAAGTTCTACTGAACTTAGAGTTGTGTGTTAAGGGATAGCACACCCTTTCTACAACTCAAGAGAGTTTAGTAGGCCACACTAGAGTAGGTAGTGCATACACCACACCTCACTAGTGATGTCTTCAAAGCCAGGACCCAGTGAGTCCTTGCCAGAAGCCCATGGGCTTCTTCCCTCCAAGTATGATACCCTCCCATTCTTGGAATTGAGAGCATTATGTAACTTGAGGAAACTGAAGACAGGACAAAGTCCCACCACCCAACATCTTAGAGAGATGTTGGAGGCTTATGATCTCAGCAGGCCCTTAGGGACTGAAGGGGTAGGAGCAGAGGGTGGGGCAGAAGATGAGGATGGGGCCAGGGGTAGCAGTACCCCCAGCCCCCTCTGGAACTGACCAGGAGGGTGACAATGACCCTGACCTGGATAACCCAATCCCTCCTGTGGAAGATGAGGAGGAAGATCAGAATGATCCCCACTTTGTCCCCCAGGAAGGATTATGAGTGTGCCCAGAAGGTCTAGGTCTCCTTCTCAGGAGTCTAACCACTCTGGCACCTCAATAGGGACCTCTGTCTCCTCTCATAGGAGGGAATCCTCTCATGAGAGAAGAAAGAGGCTGGTTCAATATGAGGAAGCTCAGCTTGAACTCAGAAAACAGCAACTGGCTATAGACAGGGAGTCCCTAGATCTCTACAAAGAGAGAAGAAAGTTGGGACTAGAGTCCCATGGTGGCAGCCATGTCCCTAGAGATAGGGAAAGGTCTTATGACCATAGGAACCTGAGCAAGATTGTCCCTCCCTACCAGAGTGGGGATGACATCCACAAATGGATAACTGCTCTAGAGAGGGCCTGTAAAGTACAGAAGGTCCCTCAAGAGCAGTGGGCAGCAATCTTGTGGCTCTCCTTTGCAGACAAAGGTAGAGACAAGCTCCTCACTGTAAGAGAAGAGGATGCTGATAATTACAAGGTCTTGAAGAGTGCTCTTATTGATGGGTTTGGCCTAACAACTGAACAATACAGGTTGAAGTTCAGAGATACCCAAAAGCACAGACTCAAGACTGGGTAGACTATGTGGATTGTTCTGCTAAGGCTCTGGAAGGCTGGTTGATGGGCAGTAAGGTGTGTGACTTCACAGGATTGTACAATCTGATAATGAGGGAGCAGATTCTTAATAACTGTCAAAATCAGCTGTTGCATCAGTACCTGGTGGACTCTGATCTGACCTCTTCCCAAGAATTGGGAAAGAAGGCAGACAAATGGGTCAGAACCAGGGTGAGGCAGAAGGTACAGAACCAAGGTGGTGACCCTAAGAAGCAAGATTCTAAGAACTCTGAAAAGGGTGGGGAGAAGGGTAAAGATCAAAAGTCTTCACAAGGCCCCCAAAAATCTTCTTCAGGTGGGGATTCACAGTCTACAAAAGGGAAAGGCCAAAGAAAACCATGGTGCAAGGTCTGTAAGCAAAAGACCCACTGGACCAGTGATTGCACCAAGTCCAAAGACTCAAGTCCAGCCCCCACCAATGCCCCTAAGGCACCTGTTCCCCCTAGTACAGTTACAGTTGGTGGGAGTGCTCCAGCCAAGGGTTTAGTAGGGTTCACCCTGGGTACTGAGTTGGGCTCTGACCTAGTCAGAGAACTCACTCAGGCTGTGTTAGTCTGTGATGGAGGCATGGATGTGACCTCCTCTGTGAGTCCCAGTAATCTGGGCAAGTACAGACAACAGCCTTTAATCAATGGACGAGAGGCTTTGGCATTTAGGGACACAGGGGCAAGTGTCACCATGGTGACACAAGACCTTGTGAATCCTCGGCAAGTTATACTTGGTGAGATGTACCAAGTGACCAATGCTAGCAATGTCAGAACAGACCATACTCTGGCAGTTGTTAACTTCTCCTGGGGAGGGGTAACTGGCCTTAAGAAGGTTGTGGTGAGTGCAAACCTACCAGTCGAATGCTTGCTTGGCAATGACTTAGAAACTTCAGCTTGGGCAGAAGTGGAGCTCAGGACCCATGCAGAAATGCTGGGGATCCCTGCAGATGTGTTTGCTGTGACCAGGTCACAAGCCAAAATGTCTAGCACTGAACAGGCCTTGGATTCTGGAATAATGGACCAAGTGCCTTCCAAGAGGAGGAGTAGTAGGGTAAAGGCAGTGCCTTCCCCTTGGCTCAGAAGGAAGATCAGTCCCTTGAGGGGGATGATCTCAGTCCTGAGGAAGGAACTGTCCCAGAGGAGCTTGAACCTGACCAGGTTGAGTTCTTGGGGACAGGGGGACCTTCCAGGGCAGATCTGAGCCAGGAGCAGCAGAGCTGCCCCTCTCTTGAACCCCTCAGACAGCAAGCTGCTGCTGAGGCTGCTGGGAAAGCTAGTGGTCCCCATACAGTGTATTGGGATGATGGACTCCTGTACTCAGAGTGTAGAGACCCCAAGCCTGGTGCTACCAGGAGGTTGGTTATACCTCTAAAGTTCAGGGGCTTCCTATTGACCCTAGCCCATGATATTCCCTTAGCAGGTCACCTGGGCCAGAACAAGACTTGGGACAGAATTGTCCCTCACTTTCACTGGCCCCACATGTCTGAAGACACCAAGGAGTTTTGTCGCTCCTGTGTAACCTGCCAGGCCAGTGGCAAGGCAGGTGGCACTACAAAGGCCCCCTGATACCACTACCTGTGGTGGGGGTGCCCTTTGAAAGGGTGGGGATTGACATTGTTGGTCCCATGGATCCCCAAACAGCATCTGGGCACAGGTTTATCCTGGTGGTAGTGGATCATGCCACCAGGTACCCAGAGGCTATTCCCCTTAGGACCACTACAGCACCTGTGGTGGCAAGGGCCCTCCTGGGAATTTTCTCAAGAGTGGGCTTTCCTAAGGAGGTAGTATCAGACAGGGGTGCTAACTTTATGTCTGGTTACTTAAAAGCAATGTGGAAGGAGTGTGGAGTGACTTACAAGTTCACCACACCCTATCACCCACAATGCAATGGTTTAGTTGAGAGATTCAACAAAACCTTGAAGGGCATGATTAAAGGGCTCCCAGAAAAGCTTAGGCGAAGATGGGACATACTCTTGCCCTGCCTTTTATTTGCATATAGGGAGGTGCCTCAGAAGGGGGTTGGTTACAGCCCTTTTGAACTTTTGTTTGGCCACCCTGTCAGGGGTCCACTGTGCTTGGTGAAGGAAGGATGGGAGTTACCTCTCAAGCCCCCAAAGCAAGACATAGTGGACTATGTACTTGGTCTCCGCTCCCGGATGGCTGAGTATATGAAAAAGGCAACTAAAAACCTTGAGGCTAGCCAGGAACTTCAAAAGGCCTGGCATGACCAAAAGGCTGTTCTGACTGTTTACCAGCCAGGACAGAAGGTGTGGGTGTTGGAGCCAGTGGCCCCAGCAGCTCTCCAAGACAAATGGAGTGGACCCCACACTATTGTTGAGCAGAAGGGTGAGGTTACCTACTTAGTAGACCTAGGAACACCCAGGAGTCCCCACAGGGTTCTCCATGTCAACAGGTTAAAACCATATGTGGACAGGGCAGACATGGGCTTGCTCATGGCTACTGATGAAGGGCAGGAGGAAGAGAGTGACCCACTCCCTGACCTGCTCTCACAGAACCCTGACGATGGGTCAGTAGATGGTGTAGCCTTGGCAGGCAGCCTCACTACCCAGCAACAAACTGATTGTAGACAGGTGCTCAATCAGTTTAGACACATGTTTTCACTGACACCCAGTCAGACCACCTGGTGCACTCATGAAGTGGACACTGGGGACAGTCTGCCTATTAAAAATAAGATTTATAGGCAACCTGACCATGTCAGGGACTGTATCAGGACTGAAGTCCAGAAAATGTTGGAGTTGGGAGTTATTGAACCCTCAGATAGCCCTTGGGCTAGTCCAGTGGTCCTTGTGCCAAAACCTCACACCAGTGGTGGAAAAAGAGAGATGAGGTTTTGTGTGGACTACAGGGGTCTCAATGCAGTCACTAGGACTGATGCCCATCCAATACCAAGGGCAGATGAGCTAATAGATACTTTGGCCTCAGCCAAATATCTCAGCACATTTGACTTGACAGTTGGCTACTGGCAGATCAGACTAGCTGATACTGCAAAGCCCAAAACAGCATTCTCAACCCCTAGTGGGCATTATCAATTTGTGGTGATGCCCTTTGGTCTGAAGAATGCACCTGCCACTTTCCAGAGGTTGGTGAATACAGTTCTCACAGGTCTGGAAGCCTATAGTGCAGCATATCTAGATGATATTGCTGTCTTTAGCTCCACCTGGGAGGATCACCTGGTCCACCTCAGGAATGTTTTACAGGCCCTGCAAAAGGCAGGCCTGACTATCAAGGCCACCAAGTGCCAGATAGGGCAGAGTCAGGTTGTGTACCTGGGCCACCTTGTGGGTGGAGGCCAGGTTCAACCTTTGCAGAGCAAGATCCAGACTATCATGGACTGGACTGCTCCAACTACCCAGACTCAGGTGAGAGCCTTCTTAGGCCTGACTGGGTACTATAGGAGATTTGTCAAGGGGTATGGATCAATAGTGACACCCCTGAATGACTTAACTTCTAAGAAAATGCCCAAAAGGTTCAGTGGACAGTTAGCTGTCAAAAGGCATTTGATGACCTGAAGCAGGCCATGTGCACTGCTCCCATTCTACAGAGTCCTGATTACTCCAAGAAGTTCATTGTTCAAACTGATGCATCTGAATTGGGGGTAGGGGCTGTACTGTCACAATTGAATGAAGAAGGTCAGGATCAGCCAGTAGCTTTCATTAGCAGAAGGCTGACCCCTACAGAGAAACGTTGGTCAGCCATTGAGAGGGAGGCCTTTGCTGTGGTCTGGGCTCTGAAGAAGTTGAGGCCATACTTGTTTGGTACTCACTTCCTTGTTCAAACAGACCATAAGCCCCTCTTATGGCTAAAACAAATGAAGGGTGAAAACCCCAAACTGCTTAGGTGGTCCATTTCCCTACAGGGGATGGACTTCACAGTGGAACATAGACCTGGGAGTAACCATGCCAATGCAGATGGACTCTCTAGGTACTTCCACTTAGAACATGAAGACTTAACTGGGCAAGGTTAGTTTAATGTCCCTACGTTTGGGGGGTTGTGTAGGAGAGTAGGATCTGCTTCACATGGGTACCCCCACTTTTTGCTGATGCTTCACTGTTTTTCGACCTTAGTCTGGCTGGGGCCCTGCTAATCAGAACCCCAGCCTAGCTGCTTCCTCTCTAAAATGGTTTCCATGTGCCTTAGGCACATCTCTGATTGGAATCTGGAGTGCCCTTATAAGTCCCTAGTATATGGTATACTATGTACCCAGGGCATAGGTACCTCAGAGGCCTGCCAGGGGCTGCAGCATGTATTGTGCCAACCCTGGAAGGCCATCCAAACTGACACCACAGGTCTGCTACTGCAGCCTGGGTAAGGTGGTGCATGCACTCTCTTACTGTGATATAGGTTACCTATATCACTAAATACATACACACATATAAACCTATAAGTCACTCCTATGGCAGGCCTTATCAATCCTGAAGGCAGTGTGCGTGGTTCCTATGTGAGAGGGTGCCCCTGCATGAGCAGGGCCCCTCTGCAGTGTTCGGAGACCCTTCTCTGATGCTGTTTGTAGTGCAGCCTGACCATATACTCGTAAGCGCATTATAACCTCGCGTTAAATGCTAACTTTGGAATGGCTGCACCGAAACATGTCGTGTTTGGTGTCAAACATCTTGGAATACTACCCACCCGCCAATTCTGGCGGCGGGGGTAGCATTCCACCCTTCTAGAGGGAGAGACATGTTAACCCTGGCCTGGCCGGTAACTTCTTTCTAAAGCCCTGGCATCACAAAATGGATGCTGCTGCCACAGACACAAGTCTGGCCTCCTGCTGCTGGACGAAACTCCAGCAGGGGAGGCCTGGACAATAGGTTCCCTGTCCCAGGGAGGTGTGACCATCTCCCCAGACAGGATAGTGTGTATTGGGGCTGGGCGGGAGCACTTTCGGGTGCTTTGAAGTCCTGCACTGGGGGCACACTTGGTGTCCCTAGTGCATACCCCAGTTCAAACCGGATCAGGGGCTTGCAGCCCCTGCTTTGGTGCGAACTGGACAAAGGAAAGGGGTGTAGCCACCCCTCTGCCCTGACCCACCCATAGGTGGGGCCACAGAGTAGTCCAACCCCTAAACTTGGTATAAGTATAGGAACCCAGTCCTTAGGACTTTAGATTATCCCTGGACGAAACTCTGACACAGAATCCTGGACCTTCGACACTCTACTCAAGACTAGAGGACAGAAGAATCTCCCTTGGGGTCAAGGAGTGACTCCCCTGCTTGGCAGGCACCAAAGAAGCAATTGTCCGGTCTGCATCGCCTAAGCTCCCGTTGGACGCCGAAGTCTTTGCATCACCAGAGGTGGATTTCCAGACTTCCCCGAGGCTGCCCTGAGTCCCCAGCAAAGCTGAGGCCCGTAGCTGTCGTGGGTAACGTGGAACCGTGACCCCTGGACACCGCACGCATTTGCTAGTGCATCCTCTTCTGGGTCTCCCATGAAATCGTGCTTTGGGCTCCGAGTAGCCCTAGCCTCCAGCACCAACTGCACCGAAGATCACTGGCCTCCACTCCATGAGTGTCCTGTGAGCCAGCTCCACGTGCGACGTCTCGAGGCTCCTTCACGGTCACTAGCCCGTTGGCTAGTAGCCCTTCACGAAGGCCAATCCTTTTCTTCTTGGGCTCCCTGGTTGCTCCAGGCTTGCCCTCACTTACCCTTGCTGGGTGAGTTCCTCAGACCTTGTTGGTCTGCATCATCGTCATTCTTCACTTTCATCGAGACTTGCCGTTGCCAAGGCTTGTGGGGTCCAATCCGCTCGCCGACACCTCAGCACTCGACAGACATCGTGTACCAGCCCGAATCCTGCTCCTGGTCGCCGACAACGCCTCCTGGACCTCGTGGCTGAAGAGTCAAGACGACCGTCAACCTACCTGAAGCACTCGACATCGGTGGGCATCTGCTCATCGCCTTCCTGGTCACTGGCTAGTGACCCAGACTCTGTCCCCTCTGCTTTCAGGTTCTTCAGATCTCCGATCCACTCTTGGATCCACCCGGACACTTTCCACTTGGTCGCCAGCAGCACTTTGCAGCAGATCGCCATTCAAATCGATGACGAAACCCGACCCCGAAAGGCACCTATGCACCCGGCTTCCCTGGGTGAGGTAATACGAGTACTCCGGTGCTCCCGTGGGTAGAGACTCTAGAACAACCTAGTTCTCAAAGGGTTTGCTCCAAGTCCTCCTTTAAGTGTCCCTTTTCTTTAATTTCCTGATCGCGACTTTCTCCATAGAAGTTAACGGCGAATCGCGGTTGTGTATTTACACTGCACGCGTCCCCCGTGGGTCCTCTGTGTCAATACCTTGGGTGGTTCCTTGTGGTCCAAGCACTTCTAGAGGCTCTAGGCCTAGTGTCTAGTTCAGTCGTGGTTCTTATACCACTTTATTGGTATATGGTTTGGTACGCCCCTAGGGCCCAAACGTGTATTTGTGCTATTACTGTGTTTAAATAACTTATAACGTGTGTACTTCGAACTCTAGCCTCATAAAGAGACTAGAGGGGTGTGTTTAGCAATAAATACATATATTTTGAATATATACCTGGTGTGGTGCTCTTTCATTTGGTCACTCAAGAGATTATAGACTGGTAAAACAAGCTGCTTTACATTCCTTCAAGACTTAGCCTGAAGGCTGCTCTCCATAGCTACCACTAGGATAGCTTTCAATAAGGTTGTCTTTAACCTATCTCCAATAAGGGGTTGTTTGGACTGGTACAAGGTGCCCACTATAATTAGTGGACAGCATATGCCAGGCCAACTTCTCACAGGGAGGGCCATTGTTGTGGAGGGCTCCTTGGAGGGGGAGGGAGGGCCATTGTTGTGGAGGGTTCCTTGGAGGGAGAGGGAGGGCCATTGTTGTGGAGGGCAACTTGGAGGGGGAGGGAGGGCCATTGTTGTGGAGGGTTCCTTGGAGGGGGAGGAAGGGCCATTGTTGTGGAGGGTTCCTTGGAGGGGGAGGGAGAGGCATTGTTGTAGAGGGTTCCTTGGAGGGGGAGGGAGGGCCATTGTGGTGAAGGGTTCCTTGGAAGGGGAGGGAGGGCCATTGTTGTGGAGGGTTCCTTGGAGGGGGAGGGAGGGCCATTTTTGTGGAGGGTTCCTTGGAGGGAGAGGGAGGGCCATAGTTGTGGAGGGTTCCTTGGAGGGAGAGGGAGGGCCATTGTTGTGGAGGGTTCCTTGGAGGGAGAGGGAGGGCCATTGTTGTGGAAGGTTCCTTGGTGGGGGAAGGAGGGCCACTGTTGTGGAGGGTTCCTTGGAGGGAGAGGAAGGGTCATTGTTGTGGAGGGTTCCTTGGAGGGAGAGGAAGGGCCATTGTTGTGGAGGGTTCCTTGGTGGGGGAAGGAGGGCCATTGTTGTGGAGGGTTCCTTGGAAGGGGAGGCAGGGCCATTGTTGTGGAGGGGTCCATGGAGGAGGTGAGAGGGCCATTGCTGTGGAGGGTTCCTTGGAGGGAGAGGGAGGGCCATTGTTGTGGAGGGTTCCTTGGAGGGAGAGGGAGGGCCATTGTGTGGAGGGCTCCTTGGAGAGGGAGGGAGGGCCATTGTTGTGGAGGGTTCCTTGGAGGGAGAGGGAGGGCCATTGTTGTGGAGGGTTCCTTGGAGGGGGAGGGAGGGTCATTGTTGTGGAGGGTTCCTTGGAGGGAGAGGGAGGGCCATTGTTGTGGAGGGTTCCTTGGAGGGAGAGGGAGGGCCATTGTTGTGGAGGGTTCCTTGGAGGGGGAGGAAGGGCCATTGTTGTGGAGGGTTCCTTGGAGGGGGAGGGAGGGGCATTGTTGTGGAGGGTTCCTTGGAGGGGGAGGGAGGGCCATTGTGGTGAAGGGTTCCTTGGAAGGGGAGGGAGGGCCATTGTTGTGGAGGGTTCCTTGGAGGGGGAGGGAGGGCCATTGTTGTGGAGGGTTCCTTGGAGGGAGAGGGAGGGCCATTGTTGTGGTGGGTTCCTTGGAGGGAGAGGGCGGGCCATTGTTGTGGAGGGTTCCTTGGTGGGGGAGGGAGGACCATTGTTGTGGAGGGCTCCTTGGGGAGGGAGGGCCATTGTTGTGGAGGGTTCCGTGCAGGGGGAGGGCCATTGTTGTGGAGGGTTCCATGCAGGGGGGGACGGCCATTGTTGTGGAGGGTTTCTTGGAGGGGAAGGGTCATCCTGTGGGAGTGAGAGGACGAATCCAGCCTTCTCCTTTCAGTTTACCGTAGGAAAGAGAGACATCCACACCAGAAGATTAGGTGGTTTTCCTATTTAACCCCCCTACCACTCAGAACCCCCTGTTTGGGTGAACATGAGAAACTGTACTAAACAAACATTGGCAAAGTCAATAGGGCTCACTTTATATGGTGGGTCCCAAGTTATTGACTTTTCCAATTCCTGTTTTCATTGACATTCGTTAAAAAAAAATTGAATCCCTACTCATGTGTCACAAAGAGTGTGCATTGGCAGGCATCTTGAAATGGTTTTTCATTATGAAAAAAAGAATTCCAAGATGGCTGTGTGGACATCACAACATATGAGCATGCATGAATAGCAAAAAACCAGCAGAAGTGTGAATGCTCTGTGTGCATGGGCTCATTGGTTATCTCAGGTGGACGTGGTCACGCACGTTAAAGAGGCTGGGATATTAGTTTTTTCCCTTAAGTGACAGGAGGGCATATGACTTGGCTGCTAGTGAACATCGAATCGAGTCACTGTGTTGTTGTCGATGTATGTGTGTGGTACAGGTCTGCCTGCACTTAAATGTTGTGAGAGAGATCATGTGGTGAGCTTCACATGGGAGGAAGCCTCTTAGGGGCCATGTGCCACGCATCGTGATGGGTGTGCCCTGGGTGGTGGGTGGTGGGTGGTGGACCTACGTGAGAGGGTCTCGCTCCTAAGGAATGTGAATATTATCAAGTGATATTTGGGAATAGGGGCATCCTTCGCAGACTGTGTTCTCCTGGGGGAGCCTGAGCCCCACCCACTCTGAGGGATAGAGTAGACCATAACCCTTTGGTGACACAGCATCTTGTACTTTAAGGTGACTGTACTAAGCAGAGGCAGGCTAAATTTACCGCAGATAGCCACCAATTTTGAGGCCATGTCTGGGCACTGCACAGCTCCATACCGCTGTCCCTGGGGAGTGCTGGCCCTATGTCCTGCAACTCCCAGTTGGGACAGAAAAGTCTTCTGCATGGTTGAAAACATGTACACCTGCCGAGAGTGCCCAACTATACTGTTGTCTGTATCCCTAATGCTGATTTTTACATCATAGGCAAACGTGGATCCTGCGTGTGCACCATGACATAGGCCTGTCTCACGGTCTTGTTGGACTGGGAGGGTTGCTCAAAGCACTATCCTCATAGTGGTG
Source organism: Calotriton arnoldi (assembly GCA_963921515.1). NCBI lineage: Eukaryota > Metazoa > Chordata > Amphibia > Caudata > Salamandridae > Calotriton > Calotriton arnoldi. The sequence continues at coordinate 826,850 of CAWUFW010003837.1, read as the reverse complement.
GAAGGCTACTGCCTTTGCCAGGAGTTAAGCAGCACAAGCACAGTAGTGGCAGCATACCGTGTAGTGATCAGTAGTAGTGAACAGGACCTTTCTACCAGTGACACTGGAGTCAGGCCTACAGGCCTACTCATCTTTTTAAAAGTTCTGCTGCTGTGTGCTTAACCCACACTGTGGCCTAAATCAGGTGCATGTGGAGTGCTGCGCAGCACAGGAGTTGTGACTCTCCGCTGGATATATGTGTGCCTGGGAAGGGTATAGTATAGGGATAGAGCAATACTCTACAGTGCATTAGTGGTTAGTGCATCTACTGTGGTATATGTATGCCTGTGATAAATACATTACATGAGAGATGTATATGTGTGCTTGCATGAAGTACAATACATGCAGAGTGAAGTGAGCAGTGCACACGTGGTGTGTGTGCTGGTAGTGAGTGTGTTTGTAAATAGCACACCCTGGTTCAATCTCGAAAAGCTTCTGTGCTGAACAGTGCGTGCACACAGAGGGTATGTGCTGAATCTATGTGTACATATAAGGGTACAATGCATGGAGGAACAGTGCTGGATAGAGAGTGTGCTGTGGCTGTACATTGAATAAATGTGCCTGCAATGGTACATTACATGGAGGACCCTGGGTTCCATTTTGGGGAGCCATGGCCTGCCTATTTCGGACAAGAGGAGGAGAGGAAACCCCACAGGCAGATTTGTGTATTGCTGAATTCCTGAGAGCTGGGTGGAACACACACTAGAGGATAAAAGGATGAGACCCCTTTGCACTTCAAAAGACTGCTCTTTGATTCAGTGATAGATCACAAGAAAGGGGCCTGGACACATCTCAGGGAAAGAGTAGGCCTGGGCGGCATTCGCGGAGTTCCTTTACGCAGAACTCCACGAAGTGACCAGAAAACTCTGCCGCGCTACGCGGAGTTCCACAAGTGGCGGAGTGCGTTTGGTCATGCCGTTTGCATTGATTTTCAGCACCGGGTGTTTATCCCGCGCAGTAAAATCAGCACAAACTGCACCATGTGCAGCGCAAGAGGGCACTGCTTCTTTTCTTGCCGCTCAAGTAGATTTGTTTACCCGAGCAGCAGCTTCCCAACACGAACAGAAGGTTTCTCAATGCGAGCGGTCACGACCATCCGTGACCGCCCGCGTTGAGAAATCTCGCAGAGAGGTGAATTTTCCTCGCTCGCCAACTTGACGTTGGCGAGCGCGGAAAAAACTCCGCTACTCTATGGAGAGCAGATTATTTCGGGACTCTGCGTGCTCCGCGAAGCGCGGAGTGTAGAAAACTCTGCAAACTCCACGAACAGAGCAGAGTTCACCGTCCAGGCCTAGGAAAGAGATGGGACTGATAAGTGAATCATAAAGAGTAGGAATGGGTACTGGGATTAACTTTTTAATGCACATATCCCTGAGGCTGACATCAAGGTGTGAGCTCTGGTCACTTCCATGAATTGTGTTGTGGATCCATTAACTTTGGAACCTTTGCTGCGACAGACAGTCTTTCATGAGGAAATAAGAAAAAAAGAAGTGCCCACTTCAAAAGAAGCAGAAATGCAAAATAAAACCGACTCTAATTTACATTTCGGTGTCTGGAAAAGGATTATAAGAAGGGGAGGTTAAGACCCCAAACTTTGTGAGCTGCCAAACAGCCAGATGGGCTGGGTGAGAAGGGGAAGCTCTGCAAGACTTCTGCCTGTATCCAGGACTGAGGGCCAAGGACTGCTAGTTTCTCTGATGGGTGAGGGGACATCACCCATGGAAAACCAAGATCTCCTGCCCTGTATCCTGGAGAACCAGTGCCTGCATGCTTGCCAAGACCAATGTACCCTGTGAGGAAGAGGAGACATTGGAGTGAGGTCCAGTGGGTAGCCCTACTGTGAGGACTCACTGTGTGAGGTGTGAGGATTCGGCTTTGCATCGATTCGGTTGTTGCCCGTGTGCAGTGCCAGCTCGTCAACCCCCGTATGCCAGGAGAGGACCACCATGGACTAAGCTGTGTGTTGAGTGCTGTGCGGGTCATGCTAAGCCTGTACCGTCGTACTGCAGTGACCCCATATGCTAGCAGGTGTCACGGCTGCAGCCGCACTTCCCTGTCCAGGGCATGTGGTACAACCAGAAACCCAGAAGTGAGACGAGAAGCCGAGGCAAGAGACGCAGTCTAGTCTCTACACGTTCCCCTGCGTTGGACTTCCTCTCGAAAAGCCACGCTGGTTGTGGTTGGGTTCCTAAACTGCAGAAGCATAAAAGCTGTACTCTGGAACTCGTCCTTGCCTGTCATTCCTTTCTTGATGCTTTTACTTACCTTGCTTCACAATGGCTTCACTTCTGCTATGATGCTGCCTTCTCTGCAACCGCTGGGGGATTTCCACATTTCATCAAGCTTTGCTGATTTACGTGGAGTGCTTTCAAATTGGGAAATATTCAATTTTCCTTGCACCTGCGGAGACAAAAGGGTACAAAATAGTTTACCAACAGTTGACTGATCTTCTAATTTGGTAAGATGTATGCATGCAAGAAATTCTATATGTAAGCTTACCGACCTGCTTTGGGATGCCATGAACTTAATAGATGTTGATATGAGCATTCTTCAAAAGAAGAAAAAGACTGTTAATGGTTGTTTATCCTTCCACAACTCAGTAATTGAGAGTGTGAGACAATTGTTTGTTTTTCAAAGACTTTTGAGGCACTCCTGGAGACATTCTCAATCACTTATTTCTCATGGATTTGTTTGAGAGACTATGAAGGAATGATGTAATTCCGGTTTTATGTTGCTCTCCTTAATCCCTGTCATTTAAGGGCCTAGGTACTATTGGGCAATATAGGGTGGCCCTAGTGGTAAAAACATTTGTTTTTCTTATTACTCAAGTATCCTGTATTTATTTTCATTCCATCAGGGTTACACTGGATTCATTGGGTTCCAACCACTAGATACAAAGCGGGAAAGTGGGAGGTATTAGATAAGAATGCACTTACAAGTTGCAAGTAATTTTTTAGTTATTCAGGTTTTAGAGGTGATCATTATAAAAAGGTCCATTATATTTGGTTTTAGATGCACGACAATACTAGAACACTGAAGGAACCTCTAGTGCAGAGACTTGATGCAGTCTCCTTGAAGGGACCCTTGGACACTATCTTTTGTGCTTTTTCCACTTCCCCTTTCCCCTTTCCCCTATCACCTGGAATTCTATCCATATCTCTGTTGGTTCAGGGCTCTGGGTGGCCTACTAAATCAGCTTCTGCTATTCATGTCTTGCTCCCACAAGATTGCACAGCCAGCAATGGTGTAGCAAGTGGGGGTGAGGGGTGGGCGGATGAGTTTTGGGGGCGGCGGTCTCCCCCGCTCATATTGACGTCTGGGGGCGGCAACCGCCCCCCCCCCTGCTCTTCAATGCGGCCATTGCGGGTTGGCAATCGGAGCAATCGCCACCCCCCCGTTCTTCAGTGCGGCTGCATCGGGGAGGCAAACGAAGGGACCGCCACAGGCGCCCAAAGGTCTAGCTACGCCACTAACAGCCAGCTACTGAACTGGTTGTACCCAGAAGTTACAGAGGGGACCTCCGTTAAAGCTGCTACTTTGAGAAGTGCCGAGACTTGCAATTGTCTTGGCAAGGTCGCTTGAACTGGAGGAGACTGTGCCTGCATTATTCCGTACCACGGCAACCCCATATGCCACGAGGGTCTGCCAGTACCAATGTTGACAAAGGATTTGGGCTGCTGCTCGAAAGAGAGACTGAGGCTACGCCTGGCGGGTGGATCCGCACAGTGAGGGAACTGCCCCCAACTTACATCTGAGGCTGCAGAGGAGGCTGTCGCATTCTGGCTGGCTCCATTCAGGATCTGGAGAAAGGATTATCCCCCCCCTGGGTAAAGCTAACTTACCACAACCTCATGAGCTGGGAGCTGTTTCAACAACTGAGTGAACTCTGGCAGCACCACTCAGAAAAGAGAGCCTGTGCTGCAGGGTCCTACCACGTGAGACGCAGGCAGCCCTACTTCTCCGAGCACAGTAGGACTCGAGGGTGCTTGTGAAATAGGCACCTGCTGCACCGCTAAACTCTTCCGTGCCGCGAGTGTGGGAAAGATGTGAACTGGGCAGTTTGGGCCCCGGAACACTCGTTCCTAACATTACTGTGTCACCATAAACACTTTTGACTAAAACTTGAAGAGTCAGAGGGGAACACTTGGGTATGGTCTAATAGTGAGCATACCCTGATTGCGGCCACCAGTCAATAGGGAATAACCCTAAGCATGTTACACGAAGGAGGATGGGACAGTGATTTGCCTGAAAACTACTAGAGCCCCGGCCTCAAGGGCATTGTGTTGTTGCTTCTGAATGTCACTTTCCTTTGCATGTGTAGAGTTAGAAATAAAAATACTACTTTTTCTTATAAAAGCAAGGGTTTGGCTGGACATTGATTTATTATTTGCACTGTTTGCACTTTGAGTTATGAGTTGTGTTCACTGACCTGTATCTACATCTCCCCAACGAGGGAGCCTTGACTGTTCAATCACAGCTACCACTGAGAGCCAAGTGCAGAGGGGTACTTGGCCCAGTTCCTCAGGAGTGAAAGGCCTCAACTCCCACAGTTAGGCTCAGCAGCCCCTGCGTGCCCTGTGGCCCTCTGAAAAGGGTTCTGACACTCCCCAATAAAGGACTGTGATTCACTGACACTGTGTCTCCCTCATTAGGAGCGATATGATTGCTTAAATATGTCATTGACTGTCTAAACCCCATCACTATACTGTGAGTGGACTAAACATGTGTATAACCACAGGGAAACATCCTTTACCACGAAACCATTACAACGCGGTATGGTTACATCGTGGTTTTCACAACGCAAGTCGTTACATCGACTTGCACTGGAGGGCTCTCTAGACTAAGGAATAGTGTGAATTACTATTCCAACACCTTCCCTACTGTACGTAGACTGGAGTTGGAATAGTAATTCACACTATTCCTAAGTCCAGCGCCCTCCAGCGCAAGTCAATGTAACGACTTGCGTTGTCAAGACCGCGATGTAACATACCACGTTGTGATGGTACGCGTTGTATCATCATACATTCATAACCACAACATCCACATTCAAGTTACTTAAAAGCAACAAAGGGAAAATGATCACAGAAAGACTTATTGATTATGGCTTTCTAATTTATTGTGCATTATTTGTAAAAATTTCAGTTTCTAAGCTGTGACAAAAGAAAAATGCCTTCAACTTAATTGTCTAAAGGCATGTAAACCCCTTGAGTTACTACATACCCTTGTGCAGTGATGTGCTTTTGTGCAATAACAAAATAATATTTTCACACAGAGACAGAGACCACCCTCAAATCCTGATTCTGTTATGTCAAAGATTGCAGTAGAGATTGGCAGATTATGCAGGTCCTTTGTAACTTTTGTGGCCCAATCATATTTTGAAGCTTTACAACCTCTTAGTAAAAGCCGATATGTCCCACCAGCAGTGGTGTGATCAGCTACAATAACTAGTCTTCTGGGAAAGAATTGATAATATTCATGGCTCTATATGTTAGATATGTGCTAGAATCCTGGAGCATTAAACCATAGATTAATGGAAGTAGCATGCCTAGGCTTAAATCAGAATTGCCACAGTTGTTTCCAGTGATGTTTTATTATTCAAAGAACTTTCTAAAAGTGCTATAAGTTTTAAAAGATCTTCAATTATTTAGACCTCAAGACAGAGGAGCTTATGAATTAGAAAATTCTTGCAAAATGACCTGAAGTTAATGCATCCACAGGAAACTGTGTTTCAACTTCACTTGCTTTCTGAAATATCGTAATCACAGCTTGGATGAGGTGAAGTTGCTTGAATGAACAAAAATGACCTATATCAGTTTTTTTTCTTAATTCAATTTATTATTATTTAATATTCTGTCAAGTAATAAAATAACTAAGCTGTTCTACTCACTAATGTGTAGGTAGGAAAGGGTCCTGTAAAGACTCTTTGGGGCTGATTACGAGTCTGACAGTCCATGCTGTCCTGGAACTGTTTTTGACGTTCCCATTGCGGTGCCTATTTTATAGGCACCACCATGGGAACACCACAGTAATCGCCCGCCAATGACTAAAAAAGTCATTATACGGCGGGTAGTTCTCACATGGGTAGGAAGGAAACAGGGGCACGTTTTCATGATTGCATGAAAGCCATTTCAGGGTGGATGTCCTCTAACTGCCTGAAATTAAACTCAGGCAAAACAGAGGTCATCTTGTTTGGGAACAACCCACACATATGGACGCCTGATTGGTGGCCAGAAGATCTGGGCATCTGCCCTGCACCCACCAGGAAAGCAAAAAATCTGGGGGTGATAGTGGATAACAAGCTTACTTTTTGTGATCACATAAGTACGGTAGTCTCGGCATGTTTCCTAATACTTAGAATCATAAGGGAAATTAAGTTCTTTCTTCCTGAAGGCAGCCTTAGGACAGTGGTCACAGCACTCATTATGGCACGGTTAGACTACTGCAACAGTCTATATTTGAATGCCCAAAAACAACACATTAATAGGCTTCAAATCGCTCAGAATGCAGCGGCCAGATTGCTGACGGGGATACCAAAATTTGTGTCGGTCAAGAAAGAATTAAAACAACTTCACTGGCTCCCCGTAAAACAAAGGGTGCGTTTTAAGGCCCTTTGCACTGTTTTTAAAGCTCTTAATGGAGTAGGCCCCGACCATTTAAGGCAAAAATTTCAGTGGTATGTCCCTAGAAGGACCCTCCGCTCCACAGGAGCAAAACAAGTCCTAGTTCCTCCAGTCAAAAAAGCCAGTTGGGGAGGTAGGAGTTTTATCACCTGCGCCTCTAAAGCCTGGAATGAGCTTCCGTTCCATCTGAGGAACTCAGTAGATGTCCTCTCCTTCAGAAAGGGGCTGAAAACATGACTTTTTACCCTGTAGCACCCTCCAATCATGATAGCCAGCAGGCAGTGCTTAGCGCCAGGACACCCTAGGGTAACCGTTGCGCTTTAAAAGTTTAATTAACATAACATAACATATGGCGGTACGGCGGCGGGGCAGTCCCGCCGCCTCACCGCCAAACTTGTAATTGGACCCTTTGTGTTCCCAAAGGTGGTTTTAGGCTCATAATAAGTTTCACTTCAACAACCCTGTTCCTGAGAATATCTTATACCATGGGCAGGGAGGGATTGTTCAAGGGTGGGAATGCCCTAAGCCTGGACATAGGTATTTGTTTCTGTGTATTCACACACTTTTTCTCACTTCATTCCCACCCTTGAAAGCCAAAGGCATGGGTAGGAATAATTGAGATTCCAGGGTGGGAATGGCAGTGGAACACATCAAAATTGGTGGGCGTGCTGGGTAAGTTAGAGGGTTTCTCCAAGTGGAAAAATATTTTCCCGCTGGAGGAAACAAATTGCAAAGTGAAATTGCACTTACCAAGGCATTCCCCAGTGCACACGTGTGTGCTATGTACATTTATCCATGCAGAAATGCCTTCTTGATTTAGAAAATAGGAATTCATAAAGAGTTTTCAGAAGTACTCCTCGGAACCTGTGATTTGAGCAATTTTCCATGTTTATGCCAAGACACCTTTGTAAATTCTCCCACAATATCAGAAATTCTCTTCAAACGTAAGAAACCTATGGGAGTAAACTTCAGATTGTTTTTGTGTGAAGTGGGAACACAGTGCGTTTTGCCAAACTGTATACTCCCTATCAAGTAAATATATATATTTTTTTATCTCTTCCCACTATTTATTTAATCATCCATACATTTCATTTTAGGATCAGGGAGACAGAAATCGTGTGACTTTATTTAATTGTGCGCATTGGTGCGGGTGGTGCCCACTGGCAATTAAGTTAGGGATCTGGAACCATTGACATACTATTTAAGGACACTGAACTCAAGTGGCCTTTGCCACTTTGCTCTATTTCAGCTGGTGCTTTCCAGAAATGAAAAGCAAAAGCTGCAATAAGTGAAGCCGGAGGGCAAAGGTCACAGAGGTGTAGTGAAACTGTCAGCAGCTTCTTTGCCTCTGCTAGGTTGCATCTCACATCACCATTCTCACTTCCACTATGTAAAAAATTCATTGGCAATGCCAATAGGTCTGGCTTTAAAAAATGTTGTATCGTAATATGAAAGATTACAACTAAATAGCATGGGAATGGATATGTATTTGTGTGGAAGCAAAGAAGTATAAAATAATATTGGTGTAAGTTAAAAGGAAAGGTGACATTTGCAATTTTAAGCCAGATATAAAAATCTGGGAAGGGTAATGACTGTTCTCCTCCAATGTGCGACGCTGTCAGAAAAAAACAACATAAATTATCTAGTTATCTAAGACACTTTAAAAGCATTCCAATGTCATGTGTGTGCCCCTGAAAGTTCATGGTCAGGCAGCTGGATCAATGAAACTAAATGATCACAAGTGTGTGGAGGACAAACAATTTTTTTGTGGAAGCACACAACTTCTGCCCAGTCAAATCATGTACTCTTGACTCCAAACATGTGGGCGGAGTCAAAGACCCTCTCTAGTGATATTCACATGATTGTCTAGTGACAGCCGCGCTGTCAAGGCAGACCATAAAAAATGAATGAGTTTATTATATTTATGTTTCCCTCTTTATTGTATAGCTTGACAGAGCAGCTGTCACCAGACAATTATGCGAGACTCACCAGGAGAAGGGCTGTGGTTCCACCCAGCTGTTGTGAGCCATGTTTACAGGACTCGGATGGACAGAAGTGTGCTTTCTCTCAAAAAGTGCTTGCATTGAACACTCATTGACTGTTGGGAGGGTTTCTCTTCGACAGCCGCAGTGTTAAAACGTCATGACCCAGTGGTGTTCAGGTGGTAAATCCTCCATGATGTTGTAATATCATTAGTTAAAAAAGCTTTTCCTTATCATGTTGCGCGAGCCAGCAGTATCATAAATGGCAAAAACATCATAATGCCTGTAGGAACCTCTTAATTCACGGTGGGCTGATGTCATGACATAGCAGCCACTTCATCGAGAAGAGTCAGCTTGTAATGCAGGTACCAGAAGCTTTGGTTTCTATTGGACACGATCACCTCAGGGCCTTCAAGGGATGAGGTTTCTGAGAGGTGATCCGTTACTCCGGGAGGTTGCGGTTCCTATATTTCTCCACATCATTTGGTTTTTATATTTAGGTTATTTCTGTTTTCTATCCCTGTCACATGAGCAGTGTTAACAGCTGAGAAGAATATTTCACAGAGACAGCAATGAAAAGTCAACAGCTGCATCTCCGTTCAAATACTAAAGTAGGTGGAAAGAAGAGCTAAAACATGTTTTTAAAGTAAAAAAGTGTTTTTCTTCAAGAGCTGCCTGTCCTTAAGTGTAAAGAACTGTGTTATCATCCACTTGACGAGGTGTGTACAAGTGCTGTGAATCTAGTGTCTTTTAGGTTTCTGCATTTCACCTTTTTATCAACAGATTTTATTGAATTTTCACCGTATCAGAAGGGCGGAGCCCAGCAAGCAAAGTACAATTGAAATGCAGAATGAAAAGTCCCTGGGTACTGTATAACACCCACCCAAAAGGTCTGCAGAACATCAGACCAAGGGAAACACCCATCCCCCCACCCCCCAAGTGCGCACCATATACACTGCGATAACATTATATGTACAAGCCAAAGGAATGCCCGTCTACGTCTTTTTAGCACTGGTACTTTACACAGGTAAGTCATTCACCACCAGTCGTTCAATAGGGTCCCGGGTGGCTGTCTGCGACATTAAGGACAGATCTATACCCCTGTACTTGGCCCACCTAGACCAGATCTTCCCATGCTTCTGTGGACACCCCCTCGCCTGGAACACAGCAATCTCCGCTGACATGCACCTGTCCAGGGCCTTTTTCCAGTTGGTTATACAGGGCGGGGACGTATCCTTCCAGTGCTGTGCTATGTCCCGCTTAGCCAATGTGAGACCCAAAAACAGAAGGTGTCTTTTATACCTGTTCCCCCCGATGTCTTCTGTGCTGTGTAAGAGCGCCAATCTAGGGTCCGTCGGGACATCCCATGCCAAAACACGCCCCATGCAAGACAACACGCCCGACCAGAAGAGCTGCAATGCTCCGCAGCTCCACACCGTGTGCAGGAACGACCCCTCGTTTGCGCCACATCGGAGACAGACAGGGGACTGAATTGCCCCCATTTTCCAAAGGCGGAGACGCATGTAATATACCCTATGGAGGTATTTGAATTGGATTAGCCTGTATCTGGTAGAGACGGTGGCGTACCGAGGGCTAGCCAGCGCCTCGGCCCAATCGTCGTCCGTCAGGGCTGGCAGGTCTGCCTCCCAAGCCGCCCGGGTTCGGTGAATAGTGGTCTTGGAGTGTGTAGTGAGAGTTTGGTAAATTTGCCGGATTTTGTGGGCCCCCAGATCTTCCATCAGTAAGCGACCTTCCAGCGGGTGGAACTCAGGTAACGACGCTAGTTGCCGAATCAGGGGGGTCAATGCGTGCCGGAGCTGCAAATAGCGATGGAACTGTGATTTATGAAGGTCAAAATCAGCCTGCAGCCGTTGAAAGGATTTGAGGGTGGTCCCCTGCATTATGTCCCCAAGTGTGGATATACCAATATCATCCCATCTACGAAACCCCACCAACGACGAGACAGGCCGAAGATACGTTCCCTGCCAGAGGGGAATGGCGCCGGTCAATGTACCCCACCAACCCATGGACCTGACCAACCGCCTCCATGTCTGAATAACTACCCGGCAGGCCGGGGGAAGCGCCTCCTGGGAGGAGCTACTATATAGGAAATGGAGCAGCGGGATACCGGCCATGGCCAACCGCTCCACGGCGTAAGCCGGATCTGTCTGGGAACCATACCACCACTCATTGACCACCAGGAGATGCGAAGTCCAGTAGTACGAGCGGACGTCTGCCGCCGCAATACCACCACAGTACGTGGACTGTATGCACGTTGCGAGCGCCACGCGAATCGCGTCCCCTTGCCAGAGGAATCTATTCAGTAGTGCGTTGATTTGGAGAAACCACGACGGGGGGATAGGGTACGGGTAGTTCTGGAGCCTGTAAAGTAAGCGCGGCAGAGACACCATTTTAAAAATTGCGGACCTGCCGTATAACGATAGAGGCAGTTGAGACCAGATCGTCGTTTCATCCCGGACGGCAGGGAGCAGCGGAGCTATGTTGTGCGCCCAAGCGTCGCTGGGACACCGTGTTATGAAGACCCCTAGGTACTTAAGGCCCGCGTCCGCAATGAGCAGTTGCGAAGCCCTAGCCTGACTTCTCTGTTCGCCATGAATAGGGAACAGTGTAGATTTGGACGGATTGGTGCAAAGTCCAGCGGTCTCCCCGAAGACTCTAAGAATTTGGAGGACACGGGGCCCAGAGGCCCAAGGGTCTGACATGAAGAACAGGACGTCATCGGCATAAAGCGCGATCCTGTCTGAGTACTCCGGCGTCCAGTCCAGTCCCCTGAGGACAGAGTCTAGGCGCACCCACACAGCTAAGGGCTTGATCGCTAAGGCAACTAGGAGAGGGGATAGGGGGCACCCCTGTCTCGTGCCCCTGTGGATCGGAAAGGGGGCCGAGCAGCATCCGGCCGCACGAACCGAGGCGGTGAGATCCGTATACAGTAGTTTCACATATGCCAGGAACCTGGGTCCCAGGTTAATGGTTTCTAGGAGTTTAAAAAGGTAGGTCCAACTCAGAGTCAAATGCCTTGTCGATGTCTGCCAACAAGATCGCCGCGGGACGACCCAGGCGAGCAGCCTCCGCGACAGCGTTGTGGACCCGCCTAATATTGTGTCTGGTGGAGCGCTGTGGCATGAAGCCTGACTGATCCGGATGCACCAGATCCTGAATGCAAGTGCAGAGGCGGTCGGCCAGGACCTTACCCAAAAGTTTGGGCTCAAAATTCAACAAGCAGATGGGGCGATATGAGCCCGGATCTTCCAGGGGGCGACCAGGTTTAAGAAAGACCACGATTTCGGCGTGCCGCCAGTCCGGAGGCAAAATACGCTGCTCCAAGGATTCATGTAGCACCCCAAGCATGTGAGCCCCCAGGGTCGCCACATGGGGGCGAAAAAACTCACAGGGGAACCTGTTCGGGCCCGGAGCACGGCCCGGGTGTACATTGGACAACGCCGCCTGCACTTCGTCTAGAGTGATTGGTTTATCTAGTTCATCGCATACAGCATCGGGCAAACGGTGAGGGGGGATATCCGAGAAAAAGTTGTCAATAAGAGACTTGGCTATTACCTCACGCTCCTCATATAGAGCTGCGTAGAAGCAGGAAAATGCTTGGACCACGGCCTCGGGGGAGGTACACATAGTGCTGTCTGGGGACTTCAGAAGGGGAACCTGCGTCGGGGACGTCCGGACCTGACATAGCCTATGGAGCATCTGACTGGACTTGTCGCCCCACTGATAGATCCTGTATTGGGTCGCCAGCCATGCCTCTTTAGCGCTGTCAGTATGCAACTGATGGAGCTGCTGTTGGACGTGTTGGACGTGTAAGAGATTCCGGCGGATACCGGTGTCGGAGCCCTCTACCAGTTGAGACTGCAGGTGGACCTGCCCGTCCTCCAGTTCCCTCACCTGCGCCAAACGCCGCCGTTTTTCCCCGGAGCGATAACTGATGTCCGCCCCCCTGATCGTGGGCTTAAGGGCCTCCCAGAGGGTGATCTGGGACGGGGAAGTACCCATGTTGAAACTGAGGTAGTCTGTGATCGCGAGATGTAACATCCGATAAGGGGTTCGATGAGTCTGCAGGCACAGCTTGAGTTGGATCGGTGAATGATCGGAGAGGCCTCTGGGCATGATGGATGTGTGTGCCACTCTGTGTATGTAGCTATGTGGGAGGAACAAATAATCTAAGCGTGAGAGGGTGGGGTGAACCGACGATGCGTAAGTGAACTCTGCCTCAGTGGGGTGAAATGCCCGCCAAGAGTCCGTCCAGCCCAGTGTATGTGCCAGTACATTCAGTTTGGATCTGGGGGGGGGGGGGTGTATCGGGCGGCTGTGCACGCCATCTTTTAAGAGGAGCCATGATGTCATTCCAATCTCCGCCCAGAATCGTCAAGCCACATGGAAGGTCCCCCCAAAGCTGTGTAAGTTTATCTATGAACGTCTGACCTAACGGTGGAGGGGCATATATACTCCAGAGCGTGATCTGTTCGCCGGCTATAGTGCCAGAGATGATCGTGAAGTGCCCGCCTGGATCTAACCAATGTTGTGTAACCTGAAGCGGTACTCGGCGGTGGATGAGTATCGCCATGCCGCGTGCGCCCCTCGCAAAGCCGGAGTGGTACACCGTGGCAAACCCATACCGGGACAGACAGGGGGCTTTAGTGCCCAGAAGGTGAGTCTCCTGCAATAATAGGATGTCAGCCGAGTAACGCTTCGCTAAGTGAAGCACCGCCCCCGTTTGATTTTGTTCAGCAGTCCCCGCACATTCCAAGCAAGAATATTGAGTTCTCCCAGCGGAGATTTACCTGTGACATGGGTCATCCCTAATCTTTATAGTGTGCAGTGACCGATGGTGCATTAGTGACGTAGCATGGAGTCATGTGTCTGGTGCGCAGAACAAAAAACAAACAACCTGAAACCCAACGTGACCCCCCCCCACTCCCCCCACCCCCATACTTCCAATAACAAGGAGTATCTGTCGCGGTGGAATCCTGTCCCGGGCCCCCAACATGATGACCCAAGCAGTTCCCCCAATGAATCCCCCCCCCACCCAACATTACCCAACATTACCCAAAACGTCCAGGGTGGACATCATCCGACACCTCTCAGAGCAGGTGAGCATTTCACCTTTTTAACATAGAATTATTATAAAACATATAGGGCTTGCTTCCTTTTGTAGCATTCCTATTAGTTATTGTAAGAGATTAAGGTCTTGTGACCCTACTCCTACTTCTAGATCACCACACAGCCCTCATGGTGTGCCCTCTCGACATCAGGATCTCTGTAAAAGACATAACGAAGAAAGAGTTAAATCTTCCAACATGACAGCCCCGCCAATAATAAACAAGCATTTGCAATGCATCGGTCTCGCATTTGTCAGAGTTAGAGCTATTGGCATTGTAAATGACAATGCCTTTTACCAATGTGTTTTGCTTTGTAGTGGAGTGGATGCATGCGGTTTGGAGTGGATTTTTGTGGGTTGAACTGGAATTGTTAGCTGTGGAATTGTGTGGGTTGGAATTGTGTGGTGTGTAGTGTATTTGTGTAGTGAAAATATGTGGTATGGTGAACAGATAGGAGTGAGAGCTGCACATAATAGACAAAAAGGAAGATAGAGAGGGATAGGTAGTTTGTGCAGGAAGTGGTGAATGAACTCCAGACAGAGGAGCAGAAAGAGTGTGTGAGAAAGAAGGGGAGAGCAGGCCACAGTCGCATAAAGGAGCCCCTGTGTACGCAGAAGACACCCGTAGAAGAGGAGGAGAGCGTGAGTTTGAGGGATGGAAATTTTTAAAAGGGCACGGAAAAGAAACTGTACTTGAAGACCTGAAGTAAACCAATATGACAGAGATACCAAAATGCATTTTACCGGTCGCAAACAGCCCGATTGGATAGCGGAGGGATAGAAGAGGGAAAAAGGTTTGCATTTATATAGCGGTTGTTACCCATGATGGGGTGTTGAAGCGCTTTTTTTGGCGAGTAGCACGTTACTACGGAACCCATAAAGGATTAGTGGTGAATTAGTATAGTGAAATATGAAAGTAATTTGAGTAGTGGATATTAGTCAGTTATTTGGATTGAGAAGGATAGCGGAGGGATAGAAGTGGGAAAAAAGGTTTGCATTTATATACCACTTGTTACCCCTGTTGGGGTGTTAAAGTGCTTTTGGCGAGTAGCACGCTACTCCGGAACCCATTAAAGGATTAGTGGTGAATTAGTATAGTGAAATATGAAAGTAATTTGAGTGGTGGATGATATGTTAGTCGGTTATTTGGATTGAGAAGGGTAGCAGAGGGATAGAAGAGGGACAGAGGTTTGCATATACATATAGCAGTGATATGGGGTTTGGGATATATGAGAGTGGGTGTAGAGGATATATTGATAGATGTATAGGGTGAGAAATAGGGTAGTGCATTGGAAAGAGTAGTAGAAAGAAGTTTGAGATGAGTCATAAAGTTGGGTTAGAAGATATATTGAGAGAAGTATAGGGTGAGAAATCGGGTAGTGCATTGGATATGCTGAATTAGCTATTCTATTTGTGGTAGCTCCTCCCTATAGTTTACAAATGGGGGCGTCGTTTTGTGCTATGCCATGTTATGGGATGCTCCTCCAACACCTTACCGGCGCTTCGGACTGTCTCTCCGTGAGCCATCTCACTCGGCACCCAAGGAATTTGTTCCTCATAAGCACTGCACAGTTCCCATCCTCGAGTACATATCACCATGTGCACTTCCTGCAAGTTTACCTCTTCCTGCAAGTTTACCTCTGGTGTCGTTCACGGTGTACAGGATAGAAAGCCGGCTGGACTTGGCCCACATATACACCAACTCAGTGTGTAACGTGCCTTTTCAGATCTTGGTCCTGCCCGTCTCCGCCCAAAGGCAGGGTCATGCCAGTTCGCAGGAGGCCGGCTGGGTGCCAAGCTCTGACAACCACCCAGTGCAAGAGTATCTGCCAGATCTTTGATCCGGATACACAGCCTGCTGAGCTATATAAAAAAACGCAAAGAGGGCGTTTTACAAACTAAAATACCAACATCGAACGGGAAAACATCTCCAATGCTATGCTGCAGTCAAATTCATAGACAGAAGTGCAGAAAAAACAGTTATATCCAGTCTGATAATTCACTGAAAACCGGGTCTCTCCTGCCCGTCCTTTTGCTCCTTTACATCTTTAGTGGCAAGACCACTATGGTTGCCACTCTCTACAGACATGCGCCTGGGCATTTCTTGTACAAAAGAACACACTCTTCACAAATGGGTAGTCGGACTGACCGAAAGGCCTATCCAGTCAATTTAATCCAGTCTGTCGATGCCATGTAAAACGTGCGATCTGTGTATTTCCCACAGAATAAGGGTCCGACTCTTCCAACTTGATCATATCAATTTGCATAGCCCTGCACAGGACTACCAGGCATCTCGTGTTTACATATATCTCTGATCACCACTACACACCCTTCCTAGTCTGCAACTGACACTTTACGCCCAGAGTAGCATCACTTTTCTGTGCCCCTGTCAGTCTTTTTAAGTGTTTATATCCCCACGACAACCGCACTTGCGGCGTTCAAAGTGTTCACATGATTTATGTGGATAACTACACCACCGAGTCCCGACCAGTTTAGTTTGATGCTCCTGAGATGCCTCCTATGATTTTTGTCACAACTGTAAGCCGCAAATTAATCCGTCAAGCGCTCTGTCGCAATAAAAAACCTCGTACAAAATGTGCTACGTTAAAGTCACTCGCACAGTACAAGAGACTGTGAAAGATTAAAATGGGAGGATTTCGTATGGTCAAAGGAAGGTTTCAGCAGCCTAACTAGCATGCTCTTAAGAACCTTCTGAAAGCCGTTAAACTAGACGTCAATACTGAAATTGAGGGGAAAGGTATTCAAACGTTTTCTACCTTTAAAACTACAGTCAACGAGAACCCAACCACCAGGGGGTATAAACATGTGCAACACTTTACACCTATTTGAATTCTCTAAATGACGGTTTTTAAATGCTATGGGGCATATTTTCAAGGACTTATCGCCGATTTATCGTCACTTTAGCGCCGCAAAAGTGGCGATAGATTTATCGCCCTATTCTCAAGCTGGTGCAAACTGCCGATATCGCCAGTTTTCAGCGATAGCTGCCGCAAAAAACATTGCCACGGATGAGAGCGACAACTAACGCTAATGATATGCAAAGTAGGCGTTCCCGTGCAAAAACACACGAAAACACCACTTCGCGATATTCTCAACGACCAGCCAGTTCGGCGAAGCGATCCAAAAACAGGCAATAAGGTGCATTAGCAGCAGGGATTTAACACCTGCCTATTACTGGTGTGAAGCAGGACGACAACCTGCAGTAGAAAGGGAGCCCAGCCCAGAGCCACATCTGAAGACCAACAGATGCCATGGAGCCAATGATCATGCAGCTTGGAGACCCAAGAGGGCCACAAAACCCACCGCCACCGCCACCACCCCCAGGACCCACCCCCCGGACCCCCCCCACGACGGACCCCCCCTTCGGACTACCACCTAGGCAGCGCAGAAGAAGACAGCGGACGTTCCTAAAACGCACCAGCCTCAGACACTCAATGCCAGAGGATGCCATTGCCCACTACAGGCTCAAAAGGACAACCATCCTCCGCATCCTGACCCACATTGCCCACAGGCTGACGGTACCAACACAGCGGAGAACCAACATCCCTCCGCAGACAAAGCTGCTGGCTGTGCTGCACCTGTTGGCCTCTGGTACCTTCCAACCAACAACTGCCAGAGTCGGAGGAGTCTCACAGCCAGCCCTATCAAACTTCCTCACACATGTCTTGGATGCATGTCCACAAAAGCAACGGCGGGCCCCTGTATCCGCACCACACGCTAGTTCCAATTTGTAGTGTTCCTGCGCAACCAACCCCAACGCCAGCCGTTGCTTGACGCCTCTGTGCTCCAGATCCAAGATTGTAGTTACTGAAATGGGGGTGCGCCAGGTCATGAAGTCCAGTAGTCAACAGTAGTGTAAAAACAGTTCTTCATTACAAATACATAAATCAACAATACGAAAAGCTCAGCCAACGCGTTCCATTCCCAACGGGGAACTTCATCAGGGCAACGTGTGGATTCAATTAACTGCATATGCTGCGGGAACTCCCCAATACAATTCCATATTCCGAAAGTCAGTATTCAGAAACCTGTTGGATAAATGGTGACAATGGTCAAGCGTCCGTATAGTCACAAACGTAATATGGTACAGTGTATTGCACTTGTACAAACCGGAATGCTAACAGGTATGATAAATCCTGCATAAAAAGACCGTAACAGAAGTTTGTGTGGTCGTAACCTTCGTAGGAAAGAAAAGGAAGGTTACGACCACACAAACTTATGTCACGGTCTTATTATGCAGGATTTATCATACCTGTAAGCATCACGTTTTGTATCAGCTTGATACCCCTGCACCTTCACTTCCCCCACACTGTGCAGGAACAGCTGGAGACCAAGCAAGGGAACTACGCCATAGCTGGCTTCCCGCACGTGTTGGGGGCAATTGACTGCACACATGTACTACTTGTGCCCCCTGCCGACACTGCACACAATAACCGCAACAGAAACCACATGCATTCCATCAATGTGCAGGCAAAAGTGGACCACTGGGGCCTGTTCACGAATGTCGTCGCAAACTTCCCAGGCAGTGTGCATGATTCCTACATCTTCCGCAAGTCCATCACCAACCAGCGCTTTGAGGATGGCACCTATGGAAATGCACTGCTCGTCGGTAAGTACCAACTGAACACACCACACACCTCAACTCCACAAACATACAACTCACAACTGTGGGAATGCACACGTTACAAAATCACATACAACATGTCAATCAACATGCCCAACTACCAGACACGACAACACAAGTAACTGTGGTAACCATGGCCAGCCATGTAGACAAACCATCCACGGCATGGCACCTCTTCCACACAATTGCAGAATGTGGGGAGAGGTGGGAACCAAGTATGTGCGAAGGAGGCAAGTGACCCATCAATAAGAATGTACACAATGCCAAGTGTGGCGGTGATGTGCTGGACAGACTTCAGTATGCAGAGCACAGACATGTCCATGTGAACATATACTGCTGGTGTTTGTAGTGTTGTGGGCAGTGGATGCAAACAGGTTACCTCAGGCAGTGTGGAAGACCTTGGACATGTAGCTTTGTCCCCCCCCCTGTAAGCGTGAGCGGAGTGGCCTTGGCCGGCGTATGTCGTGAATAAATAGTCCGGGGCTCTGGGCGTGGTTCAGTTCCGGGCTGGCCACCAAAGTAACTACTGCGTGTGTCTCTGTGTCCGCCAAATCCTGTCCATAGGCCTACACACACGTGGCCGACCACCTTCAACGGCCAGATTTACACTGGAGACGAGGTGGCTACGTCCCAAGCCAACCCGCGCACATCTCGTCATCGCATGCAGGGTCGTGTCTGCCAGGGCGGCGCCCCCCACCCAGCCACGAGGCTGCCGCCATGACCGGTGGTGCCTGCGCGATCCTGTGCGCCTGCTGCACCCCAGCCCTGGTCCCCAGACTGGTTCGCCGCCCAGCAATGACTGGCCGCCCCTGCGCACCCAGGCCTCAATGCTCACCTGCCGCCACTGGCGTGTCTCCAAGAGGGCCCACCACGTGCCGGTGCAACCTCCTTAGCCGATCGCTGGATTCCGCGCCACAGGCCCCCAGTGCACCCTGCGGCACCGCGGAGTCATGTGTGTGCTGACTGCTGCCTTCGGCGTACACTGCGGTCCAGCAGGGCTCTCAATTCAAATCGAATGTTGATTGGCAGGACGGCGTATCGAGGTCTACGCATCATCGCAGGCTGCACACCCGCTCAGCTCTTCAGGTGCCCCTACCTCAGTGCACCGCAAGTCACCATCCCGTGGCGGAAGGCCCGTGCCGGCCGCAGTGCATCGGGTGCCACTAACCCAGTGCGCCACAAGTCATGGACCCTTTATGATTGAGTCTCGTGGTGCGGACGCCATCATGTCACCTCCGGCAGTGCGGAATGTGATGTGGTAGGCCCCTTTTATTGGCAGGGTCACATGTCCTGTGACGCCTGTGCTGGATGGGTGTGGTGTGGGTGTAAACCAGCCCTCAGGGAGTGGCTGTGGCATGCTGACAACTAGACCAGTGATCAGCAGATCACTACAGGGAAGACCTGGGACATGTAGCTTTGTGGTCCCCCCCTGTAAGCGTAAGCGGAGTGGGCTGGGCTGGCGTATGCCAGTCCAGCGTAGGGGTGTGAACAATGAGCCCGGGGCTCTGGGCGTGGTTCAGGTCTGGGCTGGACAAGAAAGTAACTAATGCGTGTGTCTCTGTTGTAGTGTCGGCGCCACCCGGACCGCAGTCGGCAATGTTGCACCCTGTGACTCAAGTCCCACAACATGAGCAACATGGACGTAAGGGGGAATCACTGACCCTACATTCATCCATACTTTCATACTTGAATGATCATAGACATGACACATCTGTGTGAATTTGAATGTTTATTCACATTCAGTGGAGTGTTGAAGCTGGAGCAGTACAGGGCCATGCAAACCCCACTTTACATTGTTGCCCCGTGGAGGGCCAGCCAGAGTCCTTTAGGGAATGACAAGTTCATCGGAAGAGGAAGAATTTAGTCCGCAGTCTGATTGCTGTGTCATTGGTAATCAAACAGAATATGGCAGTCCATGTCGAGGTCCAAGGTGAGTGTCGCAGAGTGTATCGGGGGGACAGTGGAAGGTGATGATGCAGAGGGCAGAACCAAGCAGAAACAGGCCATATGGCGGAGATGAATGCTACCGCTTCCTTCTTACCACTAAGGCAGAATCATCCGCATCTTCGTCCTCTGATGTTTCATGTGCCTCACATGTGGGTGGTGTTGTTTTGTCTTCATCACTGTGTGGCAGTGACACATCAGTGGCCGGAGGTGGATTGTCTGCAGCACTGTGAGGCACTGACACATCAGGGGGCGGAGATGTGGATGGAGTAGTACCAGCAGCATTCATCTGCGCCAGGCCTTGTGGCAGCAATGCCATGATGAGGATCTGCAGGGCATGGAAGATCCCAGCTACATCTCGCTGGTGTGCAGCCGTGGCAGCCATTCTTTCCGCCTGCATCCGCTCCATGTTCTCCATGATCCTCCGCATGTGTCCCAACTCCCGGCTGACATCGCTGGAGCCACTCTGACTAGACAGTTGTCCTTGTCTCAGAGTCAGGACTCCAGCGATGTCAGCCATGGATTGTTGGAGAGCATGGAACGGACTGTGGGTGTCCGTTAGGGACTGTAAGTGGTCCCTGATGGGACTTAGACACCCACGTATGGCATCTAGTTTGGCTGCCATGAGGTCAAACCCCACCCGCACCTGATCAGCCATCTTCTCCTGGCACCCTAACACACGGCGTTGGAAGGCCATGTGTTGTTCGTGGCGGTCCTGGGAGACAGCCGTGGTGGTGGGTGCTTCCTGCTGTGTGGTCTGTGCAGGGGGTGAGGTCTCCTCGATGCAGCTGGGCTGCCCTGCTCCTGGAGGTGAGGTGCCGAAGCTGTCCATGAGCTCTTGGAGGGCGTCGGTGTCGAAGGTGTGGAGGTCCTCTTCGTCATCAGTGAAGAGATGTTCGGTCTGCTCTGCAGGAGGTGTTGATTCTCCCTCTGTAATGTGAAGGGGAGATGCAGTTTAACATTGTGTTCACATGTATGTTGACGCATTGTACAAGTTTACATACAGACTGCATGACAATGTACATTGTGACTGTTTGGGAGTAGCTGCCTAGTTGATGCGGGACAGTGGACATTTCGACAACATCACGGATGTGTGTTTGTACTTGTACATTATCATCTCACATTTCCCTGCTATGCCAAATGTGATTGACCAATTTCTACACACAAGCGGCACCAGTTGTGTCCTCTTTTCTGTTGTGAACGTGTTGCAGTTTGTACCAC
This sequence comes from Calotriton arnoldi, assembly GCA_963921515.1. Classification (NCBI taxonomy): domain Eukaryota; kingdom Metazoa; phylum Chordata; class Amphibia; order Caudata; family Salamandridae; genus Calotriton; species Calotriton arnoldi. Next base: position 805,271 of record CAWUFW010003837.1, on the reverse strand, counting down.
ATTGTTGTCAATGTTGATATGCTCTGAATGTTATGTGTGTGTGCTGCATTTTGGGAGAGTCGCTCCTGCAGCTCTGATTTTGCTGCCCCTTATCCCTTTCAGGCGGTGTGCCTTTGACATCTGTGCTTATACAGTGCTGAGTTGTTGCATAGTTGGGTAAATTGGGCTCTTGGTGGGAGTTGGGACTCTGGGGCATGGTTTGTCCGCAGATGTGTTGTTGACGTCAGGGGTTGTTTGTGCACGTGGATGTGTCAAAGTGTGACCTGCTCCTTTACGGATGTGGTCCACACTCAGCCACCTCAGTGTCGTGGCGTGCAACATGTCATGATATATTGACTGCAGCCATGCTATTCGTCATGCAGTGTCATTTGCATTGTCAGTGTGGCTCACAGACACGCCGCTTTGCTGGGTTTGGCACATGTGCAATGGTTGGTTGTGAGATTGGTGATGTGTGGGAAGGGCCCCCTCTGGGCACATAGTCGACGGGGGCCTACTTGCTGTTTCTAGGTGTGCTGCAGTGTGCCAAGGGGATCAGGGACATGATCCAGAGTCATTGTGGGTGTGCCCTGTGCTATACTTAATTGTGCATGTATGACATTGTGCCCATCTCCCCCCGTACCCCTTGTCCCTGGTCGTTACTCACCCTGTTGCTGTTGTGTCAGGTCATGTTGAGCAGTGTCCGGTCCCCCAACTCCTGCCACCGTCTCCACACTGATGACTGTGGACACCATTTCCTCCATCTCATCCAGCTCCTCCTGTGGCGCTGGACTCCCACCTCCAGTCTGCATTGCTGCCTTCTGGTTGTTGCCGAGTTTCTGCTTGGATTTGCGCTTCACATCATTCCAGCGCCTCTTCAGCTCTTCCATTGTCCTCCTCAGCACTCCGACTGCATTCACCTTGTCCACGATGGACTGCCATATTCCATTTTTTGTTGCCAATGACACAGTGGAGGTGACGAACAGTTGTTGATGGTGTTCTATCACCTCCGTTATTCAGGATCCTGTTTTCCTGTGGCCTGAACCGCGTCTTCCTCTTCTTCTTCTCCTTGCCCTTCCCTGACCCCGAGGTCCCAGGCTGGTCCTCCGTGGGGCTTGTGGGGTTCTGGTTGTCCTCTGTACTTGCTCCGGCTACCTCCATTGTGCTTCGCACTTGTTTTGGTTTTGTTTGTGTTTTTTTTCTCTGCTTTTATAGTGATTTTTCCCGCCTGACGTGTGTGAATTGCAGGCCTGGCGCAGCTTATCGCTGATTTTTTTTATCGCGGTTGGGCCCATCGCCCCTTTTTTCACGTTCGGCTTTAGATTTTTATCGCCGTCCCGGTAATTTTATCGCGGACATTTGATGCGTTATCGGGAAACTATTGCATGTTACCGCAGTGTTGAGAATAAGACGTTAACACAGCCTTATTTTCCGCGACAGACGGCGATATGAAAAATTGCGTTAACCTATTTTGGCGATGATTATCGCACATTCTTGAGAATATCCCCCTATGTCAGCAAAAAGTACATACCTTTGATTACTCACAGCAGCACAGTCGGTCTGATAACACAGATCATATCGGGACATAACAACATACAAACCAACATAACATCACACACTGACCCTGGAACCATGGCAGCTATAGTGGATTACCTAACTATATACAATTGTTTTGCAGTTTTATATAGCGCTAACTTGACCCGAAGGGTTTGGAGTGCTTTACATGAGCACCAGGTGCGCTACTCAAGGACACATTCATACGCATTCTGAACATCATCACGTTCACTTCCACATTTAAAAAAAATTATTTTGTCCCCAATGTTTTCCAAGCAGTCATGCATTTGTGTGACTGAACGAAAGTTACTTACCGGACCAAGGGCATGGTTGTCACTCCGTAAGTCTCGAAGGCCGCATTTGTGGTCCTTACTCATTAGCTATGGGGCTGACCTGCTTTAAGCCCCAACTGGCATTCCCCTTTATCGTTTCCACGGTTCGCGCAGCATCTAAAAGCCTGAAGAGAGAGGCGGCGCCGGGAACACCGACTGGGATATCGCTTTCCTTCCTGGGGCCTGCCGAGGGGTCTATTTACTGGGCCAGCTCGCTGCCTCCCACGGGTGCTGTACAATCATCCACGCTGCACGAGTGAGCCTGCCCGGCTTGCTGCACCGGTCTGCAGTTTCTTTGGGGTTCGGATGATCTCTTCCTGGCTGCGGGCAGCTCCAGGACTCACGCACGCGTGGGAGACCTCTGGGGAGGACGTGGCTTACTGCAAGCTCTCAGCTGTGCGAGACAACATTTTCTGAAAGGCTTTAAAGGCGTCCTTGAGAAAAATGGTATCGTTTTGTACTGGATCGGGAGCCTTGGGGACAACATTGCCAGGGGCCGCATCACATACACACTGCACCGGTGACAGCAATATGCACCGGTGAACAGAAAGTTTGTCACCAGCTTCCGGTCTTTGCGCTTCCTTTTCAAGCCCCGCCTACAACCAGGCACGGGCGCCTGACTTCCGGGTCGAGCTGCACTACTTTAAAAGGACTCGCATTTACGCGAGACGTATTGCATTAGAAATGGGAGTGCGGGGGTTTAAGAAGGCACGAACGGGAGTGGAGGGGGTGATGGGGCGGCGAGAAGTGACGAACTGCGGGAGGGGGCGGGGGGGGGACACAGGGCAGAAAATAGTGTTGGAGTAAAGGGGCCAATAGCCAGGGAAGGATACAAATGACAACATGGCCGTCAGGAGGAGGGACTAACAAGCCTAAAACCAATCAGAAGGCAGCATTTAGGATGTAAGCCAATCAAAAAGATGGGCAGAGAGTGGGCGGAGCTTCCAGAAAGCTTCCACGCTATAGTATATACTGCATGTCTCAACGAGACAGCGCAAGCGCTGCCTTGGCGAGACCTAAAAACAGCTATCTCTTTAAACAGGAAGGCTGGTCTACCTTAGAGGGGAACCAATCACGGTGTTACTGGTAACATGAAAAGGAGGTTTCAGATCCGGAAGGGAGAGTAAGTCGGAAGGACGCGAGGAGCGACAGAGTTGAAACCGGATCGACCCTAGAAGAGAACCAGGACATCCTGAAAGACGGGGAGGCGCAGCGAGACTCTGAAAGAGAAGACGCTGACTGGGAGGGCCGAGAATGACCCGGCCGGACAACGAGGACAACAAATTCTGGAGCGAAGACTGTTCAACTGCCCCGAAGGATGCTGGAGAGCCGCCACAACTCAGCAGAGTTGCGGCATAGCAGGTGAGTACCGGGGACAGTGAAGGCTGGGATTATTTCTGGGGGGGGGGAAGAGTAGTTGCAGGCATTTTAAGAACGGTGGTGGGTTTTGGTTTTGTTTGTCCACGATGTTGTTTTTGGTTGTTTTCACTTGTGGCCTGACGTAGAGCACTACAATTCCCAGAAGTCATTGGGCACGACTGAAAGGTTGGAGGCCTAACCCTTAAGATGTTAATAACCTGGAATACATGACTTATTACAGCCTAGAGGCTAACCAAACTTGTTAACCCCTGAAAGAACAACCCTGAAAGAAAGAAAGTACCTGATGAATCTGATTGGGGCGAGATAACCCTTGAGAGAAGAAGGGAGGGCTATTCATTCTCCTTTTCTTGTTTTTTTCTAAATTTCTTTACTTTTTACTATCGTTTTCCCCATCATGAGCACTACGTGGTATGGTGAGAGGTTATCACCATTTATACACAGTCCAAACATTCTTATAGCTATCTCTTTTCTCACAGATTACGGGTCACCATCACTGTAGGAAGGTGGAATCTGACTGCATGGTTGCCCCCACTTTTCTCCTGGTGTTTTGCTGGTTTTCGACTTAGTCTGACTGGGATCCTGCTATTCAGGACCCCAGTCTATCTGCTTTCTCCTCTAAATTGATTGCATGTACTTTAGGTACACTCCAGATTGGATTCTGGGGTACCCTGATAAGTCCCTAGTATATGGTATACTATGTACCCAGGGCATAGGTACCCCAGAGGCCTCCCAGGGGCTGCAGCATGTATTATGCCACCCCTGAGAGGCCATTCAAAATGACACAACAGGTCTGCTACTGCAGCCTGTGTAAGGTGGTGCATGCACTCCTTCCTTAGATATAGGTTCACTATATCTATCCTAATCACTGCACATATAAGCCTATCAGTCACCCCTATGGCAGGCCTTATCAATCCTGAAGGCAGGGTGCTGGGTTTTATGTGAGAGGGTGCCCATGCATGAGCAGAGCCCCTCTGCAGCCTTCGGAACCACTATTCCGGGTTGTCTGTGATGCAGCCAACCATATACTCTTAAGTGCATTATAACCTCGCGGTAAATGCTAACTTTAAAACAGCTGCAAGGAATTATGTTGTGTTTGGTGTGAAACACCTTGGAATCATACCTCCACACCAGTAACTGGTGTGGGAGGTATGAATCCTCCCTCCTAGAGGGAGAAATATGACAGCACCGGTACACCCGGTACCAGCTTCACAGAACCCTGGCATCACAAAATGGATGCTGCCAGCCACAGACACGAGTCTGCCCTCCTGCTGCTGGACGAAACTCCGGCAGGGGAAGGCTTGACAATAGGTTTCCTGTCACAGGGAGGTGTGACCACCTCCCAGACAGGCTTTAGTGTATTGGGGCTGGGTGGGTGCACTCTCAGAGTGCTTTGATGTCTGCACTGGGGGCACATTTGGTGTCCCTGTGCATAGTCCAGCTCAAACCGGTTGCAGGGGATACCACCCCCTGCTCTGGTGCAAAACTGGACAAAGGACATGGGTGTAGCCACCCCTCTGTCCTGACCCTCCCATAGGTGGGTCCCCAGGGTTTGTCCCACCCCTTCCTTGGGTATAAAGTAGGAACCCTGACTACAGGACTTTAGATATTACCTGGACTAAACTCTGTTACAGAAACCAAGTAACCTTCAATGATCTACGCTTTGCTGGACGACTGAAGAATCTCCCTTGGAGTAAAGGAGTTACTCCCCTGCAACGCAGGCACCTCAACGCATCTGACCGGTTTGCATCTACGCAGCTCCCGAGGGACTCCGAAGATTTTGCAACACAGGAGGTGGGTGCCCAGCTTCTCCGAGGCCGAGTAGTGCTCTCAGCAAACCTGAGACCCGCAGCCCTCGTGGGGACCGTGCAACCCGAACCCCTGGACACCGTGCACATTTGCAGCAGCATATGCTTTTACGCAATCCCTGAGGCTGTGCTTTGGGCTACTTGTAGTCCAAGCCCCGAGCAGTGTTTCCACCGAAGATTACTGGCCTACACTCCACAAGTGTTCCTTGGGCTGGTATTGTGTGATTCCTCTCGAGGTCCCTTCGCGATCCCTGGTCCGTTGACCTGTGGGTCCCTGAAAAGGCAACTTTAACTTTCAGTGGGCTTCCCTGATTGCTACAGACGTGCCCTGACTCTCCATCGCTTGGGGAGTCCCCAGGACCTTGCTGGTCCTCACAGAAGCATCTTTTCTCTGACCGCGTGGGTTGAGGTTGCCAAGACTTGTTGGTCTCCAATCCGGAAACTGACCCCCCAGCACTCGACATCCTTTGTGGGACAGCTCGCCTGCGGAATCTGGTCATCGTCTCCTGGTCCCCTGGGCTGCAGAGTCAAGCTTCACCTCTTCGCACCTGAAGCACCCGACATCGGTGGGCATTCGATTGCTCCGCTCCTGGTCACGTGAAGTGACCCAGACTTTGTCCCCTCTGCTTTCAGGTTCTTCTCATCTCCGATCCAGGCTTGGGTCACCGGACACTTTCCTTCTCCACGGCAGCAGCACTTCGCATCACGCCATTGAAAACGACGAGGGTTTCCAACACCACTTGACCCCTATGCACCCGGCTCCTCTGGGATAGGTAACTCGGGTACCTCAGTACTCACAAGGGTGCTGGCCTTCGAACCTTCTAAGTTTAACTGGGTTTGCTTGAAGTCCTCTCCGAAGTGTCCTTAAACTCTAAAATTCCAACCGCGACTTTCCCATAGAGTTGTACGGAGCTCGCGTCTGTGTTCCCACACTGCACCCGTCATCCGTGGGTCCCCTGTGTCACTACCTTGGGTGGTTCCTTGGGGTCCCAGCGATTCTACGTGCTCTAGGCACTGTGTGTAGTCAAGTCGGGATTGTTATACCACTTTCTTAATATATGGTTTGGTCTCCCCCTGGAGCCCACTGTGTATTGTGCTATTTACTGTTGTTCTAGTACTGTAATATTGTGTGCCTTGTTCTCTAATCTCATAAAGAGGTTAGTAGAGAGTGTTTAGTAATAAATACATATATTTTATATATACCTGGTGTGGTTCTCCTTTCATTTGGTCATTCAAGAGGTTAAATACTGGTAAAACAAGCTGCTTTACATTCCTTCAAGACTTAGCCTGAAGGCTGCTCTCCACAGCTACCACTAGGATAGCTTTCTATAAAGGTTGTCTTTAACCTAATCATCAATAAGGGTCGTTTGGACTGGTGCAAGGTGCCCACTTTAAGTAGTGGACAGCATATACCAGGCCAACTTCTCACATTGGTGTGCAGCGGTTGGGATTCAAGCTTGCTATTGTTTTACCAGATAATCTCAGTGAGTGACTAACTGAAAACCACTAAAGGTACTTAGGTACATATAAGTCTAGAATAAAGTAAGTTCTACTGAACTTGGAGTTGAGTAGCCAAAGGGTCTAGCACACCCTTTTCTCCAACTCAAGAGAGTCTCAGTTCCCACTAGAGTAGGTAGGTGCATACACCACACCACACTAGAATGTCTTCAAGGCCTGAAGTCAGTGACTCCTTGCCAACTAGGTATGACCATCTCACATTCCAAGAATTGTGAAATATGTGTACATCTAGGAAACTGAAGACAGGGAGACATGCAAGCACTCAACGCCTCATAGAGGCTTTGCTGTTAGATGACCTCAGAAAGACCCCAGGGTCTGATGAGGCAGGCAAGTTGGGTGGGGCAGCAGAAGAAGAAAGGCCAGGAAGTGAAAACTTCTATGACCTGGACTCCAATGCTGACCAGGGGGATCAAGATGATTCTAACCTGGTCAATCCAATTCTTCCTTCAGGTGAGGAAGGCCTCAGTGGCCCTCTCTTCACTCCCCCAGGAAGGGTTAACAGTCTACCAAGAAGATCTAGATCTCCTTCTCTGGAATCTAATCATTCTGGTACTTCTGTAGGGACCTCTGCTTCTCATAAAAGGGAGTCCTCTTATGAGAAGAAGTGCCAACTGCTTGAGTTTGAAAGAGCTAAGCTCAGGATCAAGAGAAAGCAATTGGCCTTAGATAGGGAATCCCTGGATCTTCAGAGAGCTTCTCAGACGTTGGGGCTAGAGCCCCATGGTGGCAGCAACAGTGTCCCTAGGAGTAGAGAAGATACTCATCACCATAGGAACCTGAACAAGATTGTCCCTCCCTACCAGAGTGGGGATGACATCCACAAATGGATAACTGCACTGGAGAGGGCCTGTAAGGTACAGAGGGTCCCCCAGGAGCTGTGGGCAGCAATATTGTGGCTCTCCTTTGCAGACAAAGGTAGGGCGCAAGCTCCTCACTGTAAGAGAAGAGGATGATGATAATAACAAAGTCCTGAAGAGTGCTCTGATTGATGGGTTTGGCTTAACCACTGAACAATACAGGTTAAAGTTCAGAGACACCCAAAAGGCACAGACTCAGGACTGGGTTGACCTTGTAGATTGTGCTACTAAGGCTCTGGAAGGTTGGATACATGGCAGCAAGGTGCATGACTTTTTAGGATTGTACAATTTGATTATGAGGGAGCAGATCCTTAATAATTGTCAAAAACAACTTTTACACCAGTACCTGGTGGACTCTGATCTGACCTCTCCCCAAGAATTGGGAAAGAAGGCAGAAATTTGGATCAGAACCAGAGTCAAGCCAAAGAATCAGGGTGGTGACCAGAAGAAAGATTCTTCCAAAAACCAAGAGAAAGGTGGGGATAAATCACAAGATAAATCCACTACAGGGCCCCAAAAGTCCTCTCCTGGGGGTGGGTCCCAAACTCCTTCCTCCCCTGAAAATAAACCTTATTGCCATATATGTAAGAAGCCTGGCCACTGGAAAAATGACCCCAGTTTCCCTAAGGCCAGCAATAAGGAAAATGTTCCTCCTAGCAATACTACCACTCCTCCTGGTACTACAAGTAGTAATCCCCCAGGTGGTAGTAATGCACCCAAAAGGTTAGGGGGTTCTCATGGGGAACTGAGGTGGACCATGGTTTAGCCAGGTCCCCCTCACAGGCCTCCTTAGTCTGTGATGGTGGCATGGGATTTGCAACTTTTACTGTAAGTCCTAATTCCTTGGGCAAGTACAGACAGGAGCCACTGATAAATGGTCAGAAAGCTTTGGCACTCAGGGACACAGGGGCTAGTGTCACCATGGTGACAGGGAAACTAGTCCCCCCTCAACAGCTTTTACCTGAGTTCAAGTTTGACCAACATTGATGGTATCAGAATAGATCATCCCATGGCCATAGTCAATCTCAGCTGGGGAGGGGTCACTGGCCCAAAGAGAGTGGCAGTATCCCCAAACTTGCCTGTAGATTGCCCGTTGGGCAATGATCTGGAGGTTTCAGCCTGGGCTGAAGTTGAATACCAGGCTCATTTAAAAATGTTAGGCCTCTCTGAGAAAGTTGGTGGGGCTGTTAGGGCCTCATCCCCATCCCAGGGAAATTTTGGAGAAGTGGAGCCTGAAAGAATGGCCCACTCTACTCCACAAGAGAGCAGAAGGGTGGAAGAAAAGTCTTCTACCCCCCAGACTATAGGTAAGGGTCAGCTTCCTCAGGGATCTGATCCTACCCCTAGTGAAGGAACTGCCCCAGAGGTGGTCAGGCCTGGCCTGGGAACACCCCTGATGGCAGGGGTCCCTTCCAAGGTGGTACCCAGTCTGGAGCAGGTATCCTGCCCCTCTCTACCCTACCTCACTCAGCCTAGGGCTTGTCTGAACTGGGGTGGTGGAGTGAGCTAAAGAATGATGATGGATTAAACCCAGATCAGTTGACTGGGGGTGAGTGTTTGATTTTCTCAAGCGCTCCGTCCATCATCCCCTTTGGTATCGCTTTGTTCGCCCTAAGTTGGCAGGGTATGCCCAGACGTGGGTCCCTTGCTCACTTTGCCACTGGATTCAAGCTAGCCTGACTGATGACGGCTGAATAGCCAGAAACCGGTCCCAGGATGCTTGTTTCCGGTCCAGGGAAGACATGGCTTGGCAGTTCGGGCTGGACTGTTCCCATGAGGCACAGGGTCAGACTGATTTGCATATGGCCATGTCTGAACTGGGGTGGTGGAGTGAGCTAAAGAATGATGATGGATTAAACCCAGATCAGTTGACTGGGGGTGAGTGTTTGATTTGCTCAAGCGCTCTGTCCATCATCCCCTTTGGTATCGCTTTGTTCGCCCTAAGTTGGCAGGGTATGCCCAGACGTGGGTCCCTTGCTCACTTTGCCACTGGATTCAAGCTAGCCTGGCTGATGACGGCTGAATAGCCAAAAACCGGTCCCAGGATGCTTATTTCCGGTCCAGGGAAGACATGGCTTGGCAGTTCGGGCTGGACTGTTCCCATGAGGCACAGGGTCAGACTGATTTGCATATGGCCATGCCTGAACTGGGGTGGTGGAGTGAGCTAAAGAATGATGATGGATTAAACCCAGATCAGTTGACTGGGGGTGAGTGTTTGATTTGCTCAAGCGCTCCGTCCATCATCCCCTTTGGTATCGCTTTGTTCGCCCTAAGTTGGCAGGGTATGCCCAGACGTGGGTCCCTTGCTCACTTTGCCACTGGATTCAAGCTAGCCTGGCTGATGACGGCTGAATAGCCAGAAACCGGTCCCAGGATGCTTATTTCCGAGTCCAGGGAAGACATGGCTTGGCAGTTCGGGCTGGACTGTTCCCATGAGGCACAGGGTCAGACTGATTTGCATATGGCCATGTCTGAACTGGGGTGGTGGAGTGAGCTAAAGAATGATGATGGATTAAACCCAGAACAGTTGACTGGGGGTGAGTGTTTGATTTGCTCAAGCGCTCCGTCCATCATCCCCTTTGGTATCGCTAGGGCTGCAGAGGTCAGGGAGGTCAGTGGACCCCTTAGGGCCCATTGTCCAGAGGAACCCCCCTCATCCACAGATTAGGGGCACCCAGTCTAGTAGCCCTAGCCAGGTGAAAATTCCTCAACCCACTGAGGGATCCCTCTTACCATTGGATAGGGACCTCCCCCCAGATGGATTCTGTTGGGCCAAGGCAAACCTGGGACCAAGTGGTTCCAAACCTACCCTGTCCCTCCAGTGTTTCAACCAGAGGGACCCAACCCCCAGCTGTAGGCAGCCAGAGGTTGACCCTTAGGGCCAGATACAACTCAGTCATGGAAAGAAAGGCCCCCATGGTGACCAGTGATCTGAGGAAGCTGAGGCCAACTTTATTAGGGCCTCACTTCTCTACTCAGCACCCCACCAGCCTTTTATTTTGCCAAAACACCCTACAGGTAGAAATCCCAACTTTTGGAGACCATCCCATACCCTTAGGGGTAGGGACTGCTTAGTGGACCATAAGACAGGGGGTATCCATGCTAGTGCAGGACCTTCCTTATATGGCCACTTAGTCAATAAAGGCTCAACTGGACAAGGTTAGCCTTATCTCCTTTTGTTTGGGGGGGGGGGGTTATGTAGAAAGGTGGAATCTGACTGCATGGTTGCCCCCACTTTTTTCCTGGTGTTTTGCTGGTTTTCGACTTAGTCTGACTGGGATCCTGCTATTCAGGACCCCAGTCTATCTGCTTTCTCCTCTAAATTTATTGCATGTACTTTAGGTACACTCCAGATTGGATTCTGGGGTACCCTTATAAGTCCCTAGTATATGGTATACTATGTACCCAGGGCATAGGTACTTTCAGAGGCCTCCCAGGGGCTGCAGCATGTATTATGCCACCCCTGAGAGGCCATTCAAAATGACACAACAGGTCTGCTACTGCAGCCTGTGTAAGGTGGTGCATGCACCCCTTCCTTAGATATAGGTTCACTATATCTATCCTAATCACTGCACATATAAGCCTATCAGTCACCCCTATGGCAGGCCTTATCAATCCTGAAGGCAGGGTGCTGGGTTTTTTGTGAGAGGGTGCCCATGCATGAGCAGAGCCCCTCTGCCTTCGGAACCACTATTCCGGGGTTGTCTGTGATGCAGCCAACCATATACTCTTAAGTGCATTATAACCTCGCGGTAAATGCTAACTTTAAAACGGCTGCAAGGAATTATGTTGTGTTTGGTGTCAAACACCTTGGAATCATACCTCCACACCAGCAACTGGTGTGGGCGGTATGATTCCTCCCTCCTAGAGGGAGAAATATGACAGCACCGGTACACCCGGTACCAGCTTCACAGAACCCTGGCATCACAAAATGGATGCTGCCAGCCACAGACACGATTCTGCCCTCCTGCTGCTGGACAAAACTCCGGCAGGGGAAGGCTTGACAATAGGTTTCCTGTCACAGGGAGGTGTGACCACCTCCCAGACAGGCTTTAGTGTATTGAGGCTGGGTGGGTGCACTCTCAGAGTGCTTTGATGTCTGCACTGGGGGCACATTTGGTGTCCCTGTGCATAGTCCAGCTCAAACCGGTTGCAGGGGCTGCCAGCCCCTGCTCTGGCACAAAACTGGACAAAGGACATGGGTGTAGCCACCCCTCTGTCCTGACCCTCCCATAGGTGGGTCCCCAGAGTTTGTCCCACCCCTTCCTTGGGTATAAAGTAGGAACCCTGACTACAGGACTTTAGATATTACCTGGACTAAACTCTGCTACAGAAACCAAGTAAACTTCGATGATTTACGCTTTGCTGGACGACTGAAGAATCTCCCTTGCAGTAAAGGAGTTACTCCCCTGCAACGCAGGCACCTCAACGCATCTGACCGGTTTGCATCTATGCAGCTCCCGACGGACTCCGAAGATTTTGCAACACAGGAGGTGGGTGCCCAGCTTCCCCGAGGCCGAGTAGTGCTCTCAGCAAACCTGAGACCCGCAGCCCTCGTGGGGACCGTGCAACCCGAACCCTTGGACACCGTGCACATTTGCAGCAGCATATGCTTTTAGGCAATCCCTGAGGCTGTGCTTTGGGCTACTTGTAGTCCAAGCCCCGAGCAGCTTTTCCACCGAAGATTACTGGCCTACACTCCACGAGTGTTCCGTGGGCTGGTATTGTGTGATTCCTCTCGAGGTCCCTTCGCGATCCCTGGTCCGTTGACCTGTGGGTCCCTGAGAAGGCAACTTTAACTTTCAGTGGGCTTCCCTGGTTGTTCCAGATGTGCCCTGACTCTCCATCACTTGGGGAGTCCCCAGGACCTTGCTGGTCCTCACAGAAGCATCTTTTCTCTGACTGCGTGGGTTGCATTTGCCAAGGCTTGTTGGTCTCCAATCCGGAAACTGACCCCCCAGCACTCGACATCCTTCATGGGACAGCTCGCCTGCGGAATCTGGTCATCGTCGACGTCTCCTGGTCCCCGGGGCTGCAGAGTCAAGCTTCACCTCTTCGCACCTGAAGCACCCGACATCGGTGGGCATTCGATTGCTCCGCTCCTGGTCACGTGAAGTGACCCAGACTTTGTCCCCTCTGCTTTCAGGTTCTTCTCATCTCCGATCCAGGCTTGGGTCACACCGGACACTTTTCTTCTCCACGGCAGCAGCACTTCTTCGCATCACGCCATTGAAAACAACGAGGGTTTCCGACACCACTTGACCCCTATGCACCCGGCTCCTCTGGGATAGGTAACTCGGGTACCTCGGTACTCACAAGGGTGCTGGCCTTAGAACTTTCTAAGTTTAACTGGGTTTGCTTGAAGTCCTCTCCGAAGTGTCCTTAAACTCTAAAATTCCAACCACGACTTTCCCATAGAGTTCTACGGAGCTCGCGTCTGTGTTCCCACACTGCACCCATCCTCCGTGGGTCCCCTGTGCCACTACCTCGGGTGGTTCCTTGGGGTTCCAGCGATTCTACATGCTCTAGGCACTGTGTCTAGTCAAGTCGGGGTTGTTATACCACTTTCTTAATGTATGGTTTGGTCTCCCCCTGGAGCCCACTGTGTATTGTGCAATTTACTGTTGTTCTAGTACTGTAATATTGTGTGCCTTGTTCTCTAATCTCATAAAGAGATTAGTAGTGAGTGTTTAGAAATAAATACATATATTTTATATATACCTGGTGTGGTTCTCCTTTCATTTGGTCATTCAAGAGGTTATATACTGGTAAAACAAGCTGCTTTACATTCCTTCAAGACTTAGCCTGAAGGCTGCTCTCCACAGCTACCACTAGGATAGCTTTCTATAAAGGTTGTCTTTAACCTAATCATCAATAAGGGTCGTTTGGACTGGTGCAAGGTGCCCCCTTTAAGTAGTGGACATCATATACCAGGCCAACTTCTCACAATCACCCTTCGAAGCCCTAAGGAGGAAAGAGAAGAAAAGAAGAATAACCCTCAAGAACGTTTGAAGGAGCCAGTTCTACCTCAGTTATTTTTTCTCTAAATGCAACTATTGCAAATAAAGACACCATTGTTACACAAACCAAGCCTCCTCGCTTATACAACCACCCTAGTCTCTTACAAGTGGTGTCAGAAGTGGGATCAGGAAATATGGAGGCTGTGGTGAACAGGATGGCTGAAAGCCATAAGAAACTGGAATCAGTAATGGAAAAATTCCTCAACGCTGCAGCAGGGATCGGGAATCTATACATAAAGCCTTGACTACTCAATCGACCACCCATGACACAGCCCTCAGTAGATTGGCTGATACACTGGGCCAGCAAAGAGGACATACAGTGTTACCATCAGTATTCTTACAAAAGTATGTTACTGGAGAAGATCCAGATTTCTTCTTTAAAGACTTCAAAAGAATGGCCCAGGCAGCGCATGGCCTGCTGATCGATGGGGTCAATATTCGGGTCCCTTGCTGACGGGGGATTTACAGTCAGCCTATCAAGCATCAAAACCACAAGGGACCACCACCGTATAATCACATCAAGAGAAATATTCTGGAAAGACTAGGAGTAAATAATGAGACCTATCGGATAAAGCTGCGTCACATCAAAAAGGGGGCTCAATAAACTACTAGGGCTCTGTACTTTCCTGTAAATGATATGACTGACTGGTGGTTAACATACCGCCACCAAGGAAGAAATAATAGAGAAGATATATCTTGAGCAATCCTTCAGCTCACTCCATCTCCCTGTGCAAAAGTGGGTTCGGCAGCACATGTAATTAACCCTGGTCAGAGCTGTGGAAATAGCCAGCGCGTATAGTGAAGCCCAGGAACTGCAGAAAAGGAGGGAAGAACCAAGATAGAGACGTCCACCCCCAGTAGCAACTCATCATCCCCATCCTCCTGCCCAGAAGAAACCAGAAATGATGACCTTCCTCCCTGGCTCAGTAGCCAGGGCTCCCTCTCCTGGTCCTCAATGCTTTCAGTGTGGAGGGTATGATCTTATCACCCGGTTCTGTCCCCAAAAAGAGGAACCCATGGAGATAGGAATGAACTGCGTTTTGTATTGCAATCCTGCCGAGGATAAAACTCCCTCCCACTGTGAATTATTAGTAAATGATGTGCCTGTCACCGCCCTGGTTGACACCCACTGTTTGCAAAGCGTGATGGAACCACAAGTGCTTCCAAACATAATCCCTGATACAATTATGTGGTGCGTCCACGGAGACAGTACGAGATATTCATTATCAGAATACGTATACAACACAAAGATCTTCCAGCAGTTCCCCTTAAAGTGGGTCTTATTCTGAGATTACCGGAGCCCCTGATTGTAGGTAATGATTACCCCCACCTCAACTCACTGGTACAGGAAACATGGAATGAAGGGGACAAATAGTGAAGCACTGCCCCTTTCTCTCAGGCAGATAACCAAGAATGGCCTCCAGCAAAGCCAACAAAAAGTAGAAAACAGCCACGAGAAGACAAAAATCAAGCCCCTCAGAGGGTCTTTCCTACAAAAACAGAGGACTTTGTTTGGGATACTGACCTCAACTTCAAAGTAGCCGTGAGGCTTGGCGTATCGCTTCTGATCAAGAAAACCCTGCCAAAGTAGGGCCCGAGTTTTATGTACACAATGGATTCTTGTATATGAAGGGGGTTCTAAAGACCCTGCACAATTATTGATACCCACCGCTTTCTGGGATAAAGTCCTATTCCTTGCTCATAGTCATCTTCTGGGAGGGCACTTTGGCAAAGAAAAACAGATCAAGCTATTCTGGACAGATTTTATTGGCCTTGTATGATATATTTCAACAAGTACAAAAGTCATGCAAAGAATGTCCTTTTTTCCAGAAGCACATCAAGTATAAACCCCCTAAAGTCCCCATGATGCCCTTACCAGTTATAGAGGTTCCTTTCACGCAGGTGGAGATGGATATCATAGGCCCTCTGGTGCTCTCCAAGAGTGGTTGTAGGTACGTACTGGTGCTTGTTGATTATGCCATAAGGTCACCCGAAGCCATTGCTCTACGCAACCCCAACACATTAAATGTAGCCAAAGCAATGATTGATGTGTTTCCAGGGTAGGTTTCCCAAAGGAAATCTTGATGGATCAAGGTACGCCGTTTGTCTCCAGAATAATGCGACAAGTATGCCACACGTTGGGGATAACCCAAATTTGCATGGTAGTCTATCACCCCCAAACAGACGGTCTGGTCGAGAGATACAATGCTGCATTGAAAACACGCTTAAGAAGCTATTGGATCTCAAGACAAGACAATGGTAAGCCTTTGGCTTTGTTTTCCATTTGTAGCACAGGTTACTCTCCCTTTGAGCTCTTGTATGGACGCCAACCTCGTTCTTCATTACACATGGCAAATAGAGTGGTGGGAAAGTGATGGAAATGGGACCAAACCCTTGCCAGAATGTGTTGCCAGGGTGTATGAGTGGATATGCTAGTGGCTGTATTAGTGAGTGAGTGGGTGTATGAGTGGCTGTATGGGTAAGTGAGTGAATGTGTGTGTGTAGATCTATAAATCAGTGAGTAAGTACTGTTATAGATCGGTGAATGGGTTTATAAATGGTTGTGTGGGAGTGGGTGTATGAAATGTTCTATGTGGATGTGAGTGGATGAGTTAGTGATTTTGTGGATGATGTCATCAGTGATGTCACTGACCAGGTCATGAGTGATGTAATATGTGAGGTCATAAACAGTGCATTTTGGGGGCCCGAGTTTTAGTTAGCTCAGGTAACTATAACTTCTGAATTTCACTGGTTTTGTACGAGTGGAACCTGAGCCTAACTATAACGTCTGTATAGCCTTTGGCTTTTTTCAGTGAATTACTAAGTTTTTTTAAATTCCATTTCCTAACTATAACGTCCCTGTAACCTTTGTTTTATTCAGTGAATTTCTAAGGTTTTTTTAAATGCTAATTCCTAACTATAACGTCCCTGTAACCTATGGTTTTTTCAGTGAATTTCTATGTGTTTTTTTTTTTAGTAGTAATGGCATTTGCAGAGTGATGGAGAAAGGGAGCGGGGCCTCTGACCAGCTCTCAGGAATACCGCTGTGTAGGACTTATAGAAAGTACCAGGAGGGCTTCTTGGCCCCCAAGGTCCCTCAGCATACAAGAATACTTCATTCCCCAACCAGTAGTGCGCCAGGATACACGATTGCACAGTGGTGAAGAAAGGGGGCATGACCTCCGAAGACCTCTTAGCAATCCTGCTGTGTGGGCCTTACTGGAGGTAACTGGAGGGGCTATTCACCCCCAAGGTCCCTCAGCAGCCAAGGGAACTTCATTCCCAAACTAGTAGTACACCAGGAGGTGGGTTTGCAGAGTGGTAGAGAAAGGAGGCGGGCCACGAATATCTCTCAGCAATCCCACAGTGTGGGACTTACTGAAGGTCTGAAGGTAACAGGTGGAGTAGTTGGCCCACAAGGACACCCTTGGGGGCCAACAACTTCTCCTGTTACCTCCCATAAGTCCCAGACAGCGTGATTACTTAGAGGTCTTCGGAGGCCACGTCCCTCCATTGTGTGATTTAGCCCCGGGGAGATGGTGGCCCCCCGGGCTGCGCGGGAGTCCTCGCCGCCACCCTGCATTATGTAAATTAAAAGCCCTTGGGGAAGTGGGGGCCCCTGGGGCTGCGGGGGGGGGGCTGTGCAGCCCCCGCTTTGTTTATAGATGAAATCCCGGGGAGGTGGTGGTCCTGGGGACTTAGGAGGAGTCTAGCCCTGTCTAACAGAAGCTCAGCCTGACCTGATAACCAGCCTCCTTGTCAACAAAAGCCCCAAGAAGACACTAAACTTAAAGTGCCACAATCAAAATCCACAAACTCAACTAATCCACAGTTGCAGCCTTCTTCGGTCCTGTGATCCTGGAACATTAGTGGCCTCCAACACAAAATCAATACTCCAGAGATATGAAACTTCCTTCTAGGCCACAATTTTTTTGTTCCACAGGAAACATGGGCTATTCAAAACCACCCCTTAACCGGATACAACGAACACTGGGAGACAGCGGTCAGAGATCATAAATTTGGTCATCCTAAGGGGGAATTATCTATATATACTTCATGTAGTTTAAAAGGTATCATCAAACCAATATATTTCCACGAGAGTTGGCTGCTTGAAAACAAAATTAAATTGTGGAGACAGCAGCGTCCCTTGCTGATTTTAACACCTACATTAACCTCAGTGCTCAAACAAAAAGGGCTCAGTTAAACCACTTAATCACAATTCTTTGTGACCTGGTCGGGGACTTACCTCAAGCAGGCTGTCTTCTCACAAGGGATTTTAACAACACCTTTTTCAAGGGGCCCCTGAGGACTCTGAAAGCCTTCTCTTAACTTCTCCACCAGGACTGAAGGATCAGGTAAAACCAAAGTGCCAACCGCGCTGTAGCATAGGTGAACACTGGGCCTTACAGCTTTATAGTTTTGGCTTCATCGTAATTAATGGTAGGTTTCCACTAGACACCCCATAAACTGGACATGGACAAACTGCTGTAAGTGTTTTTACCTAGACTACACCATCTGCAACTCTGAATTGTTCCAGTATATAGAAAATTACAGCATCATGGCACGATCTGAGAGCGATCACCGCCTGCAGGTTACCACCATCACCCTAAACCTAGCCCACAACAAATCATCAAAAATTACACAACAAGGCGTTTACTCTGAAAATCTAAAATGATTAAAATAGAATGATGCCATTAGCACTACAGTCATGAAAGAGAAGGAGCAACTCACTTCAGGGTTTAACCCGATGGCCAGCTCCCCAATAATCGACTGGATAAATCTCTGCTCTCAACTCCTAAGTGATTTCCAACACCCATCGCGACAACGTTTTGGTGTCAGTAAAAAACAGAGCTCCACCTCCACACAAACAAGGGCGCTAAAGAAAATACAAAACGCAGCCCTCAGGACAGCCAGGAGACACCCGGAGTCCACAGAGTTAATGACAGCCTATAAAACGGCACAAAGAATTATAGACGGGCATGTCAAAATGAAAAACAATATCATCTCCAACAGTTCTGGTGCACTCTACTCTGTGCAAGTAAGAATCAGAATTCAAGAAAGTTCTGGGTGCTGGTGAACAGGCAAATCAATGGAAACACCTGCCTGGGCAGTGCAAACATCTCAGAGCAAGAATAGGCAACATTCCTGACCAGTCATTTCGAGGCCGGTGAAAGAAATGAGCATATATTGATTAACATCACAACACACCCAAAAGCCATCCACAGGGAGTGTTCGCCCTATCTGCAATGTTCACAGCAACCCTTAAGCGCATAAATTTACATCACTCCAACCAGGCTGGCCAAAATATTATCCAATGCAAGAACAGATGGAGCGCCAGGCCCAAAGAACTCCTCGAGGGAGCTTTTTTAAGATCCTGAAGGAATTCACTAACCCGAGGGCCAATAATCCGCTTCCCCCATCTACTCAGGAGTTATGTGAGGACTTAGCCAGTCATTTTATTCATACGATTGACACAATCTATCATTCCTTTGGGCCTGAGGAGATAGACCATGAGGGAGCACCCCTTCAGGTAAATATTAGCCCTCCTAGCCTAGAAGTGTTCCCGGATATCACAAGTGAGCAAGTGGGCTCCTTATTAATTAATGTAAAATCAGGATCCCCACTAGACCCGGTACCTCCCACCGTCTTGGCAGAACTCACCCCGGTCCTAGCTGATGTGCCTGCCGAAGTTTGCAACATCTCATTAGCTACAGCTACGTTCCCTCGAAAGTGGAAAAACGCACGGATTAAACCATTGCTCAAAAAGGCGCAAGCTGACCCGACCGATCTTCAAAACTATAGACCGATTTTGCTCCTCCCTTGCTGCTCTAAGATAATGGAGACATTAATTAATCGGCACCTCTCTTGCTATTTGGAACAACACAACCTACTGGACTCATCCCAGTCCGGCTTCCGTGCTTCTTATAGCACTGAAGCCGCACTACTGGAGGTCACTGACACCATTAGGATGTCATTAGATAATGGGACCCCAGTGATGTTAGTCCTCCTCGACCCTTTCAGCAGCCTTTGACACCATCTCTCATCGTATCCTTTTGGATAGGCTGCGAGAGATTGGCGTCAGAGGCATGGCCTTTAAATGGATCCAAAGCTATTTATCGGATAGAACACATTGTGTCCAGCTAGACTCCTTTGTATCACAAACCACTTTGGTAGATAAAGGAGTCCCACAGGGATCTATCTTGAGCCCCACCTTATTTAACGTTTATGTGGCCTCTCTGGCCAGAGTCATCAGAAGGTGTGGGTTTGAGACTATATCGTATGCTGATGACACGCAGCTGATAGTCCCTATTGAGGATGACACTGCAGCAACCAAACTAAGGTTTAAAAACTGTATGTCCAAAATAGCCAGATGGATGAGAAAGAACTTTCTTCAGCTTAACTCAACCAAAACAGAGATACTACTGTTTGGTAAAGCTGAGGAACTGTGGACCCCAGATTGGTGACCATCTGAACTAGGAGAGGCGCCCTCCCCAAACAGTTGGGCCAAGAATCTAGGCCTTAGAGTCGATAATAAATTATCGATGGAAGAACAGGTGAAGACATTGTCAGGCACCTGTTTCGGAACAATGCGGATGCTTAGAAAGATCTTCCCCTGGATTCCTTTATCGGCAAGAAAAACCCTCATCCAGTCGCTCCTGGTTAGCCGACTGGATTATGGCAATTCTTTGCTGGTAGGAATAAGGGAAGACCTATTATCAAGACTCCAGGTGGTACAAAACACGGCAGCTAGCCTTCCCCTCAATAAACCGGCCCGCACTCCTTCTTTACCGCTACTACGCCAATTACACTGGCTTCCTATTAGGAAACGAGCTATTTTCAAGCTGCTATGTACGGTTTTTAAGTCTCTTCAGGAGAATGGCCCTGCCTACCTCAAGAAGAAACTCGAATTGTATAGCCCCGTGCGTCAGTTGAGATCTAGTAATCGCAATCTGCTCCGCACGCCGAGAATCAGGAAGGTTAAAATGGGTGGTCGGGCCTTTTCTCACCTAGCCCCCAGTCACTGGAACAGTCTCCCTGAGGAGATCCGTGCTTGCACCGACCTGTTTCGATTTAAGAAAATGCTTAAGACCTGGCTGTTTTAATATTATAATGCTCAGTGAGTGTCTTCTTCTCAGGCGCCGAGAGATCCCCCTGGGGATGATTCGTTGCGCCTTACAAGTGAGTAAAATAAAATAAATAAATGGCCCTTTTCAAATTTAATATTCCATTCTGGTCTAAACAGTTGCAAGCCTTTTTTATTACACTTTACGAAGTACAACTATATCTGACTCTTGGCACCGGGCAATGGTACACCCAATCCACAATTCCGGTTTTCGATCAGCCCCAGTCAACTACAGGCTGATAGCCTTACTTGATAACGAGGCGAAGCATTTTGCCAGGCTTCTCCTTGAAGACCTGAGACGTTGGGCTGAGCCAAAAGGACTGATCCCAAGAAATCAAACTGGCTTTGTAGCAAACTCAGGCACACTGACCAATCTCATAGCCTTATCAATTCTCATCGACAAAGCAAAAACATCGTCCACAGTGCTTTTTTGCTGCTTTGTGGATTCCAAAACAGCTTTTGATTGCGTGCCGAGGGAGGCACTTTGGGCTAAGCTAACAAAATGGGGAATAGCGTCTAAACTCCTGGAGTCAATTATCCAGCTGCACACCAACACCTGTATTCAAGTCAAGCTTGGTGCCGGACCTCACTCATCTAGAAAGATACAGACATTGAGGTGAGTTAAGCAGGGATGTGTGCTAGCTCACCTGCTTTTCAACCTATATGCTGACGACCTCGCTCTCTTCAGCCTCATGCAAGTTGGGTTGCAATGGCTGTTTAACCAACTGCATAGCTATACAATAACGAATAACTTGGAGGTTAAGTTAAAGAAAACACAAGTGGTCATATTTGGCAGGAAAAGCTACAGAGGTGGCGGCTGGTCATACAACAACCTTCAAATCCCCATAGAAAAGACTTACAAGTACCTGTGAGTCTACATTGACGCAAAGGGTGCCCTCATCAAGAAATCGCCACAAAAGCAATGGCCCTTCAAGTCTGTCTTTCAAAACTCTCCAAAAAACTGACTGGACCAATTTTAGCCCCATTGTTGGATGTCATGCGAGCTTAGATAGCCCCTACCCTGTCTTATGGTTCTGAAATCTCCTTGGGTAAGCTCAGCACCGAACTGAATCAACACGCAACCAAGATCTACAAAATGGTGCTGCGGCTGCCAAAAACTTCATCCGCATCCCAGATCCGATTGGAGCTTGGCCTCCTCAACAACCAAATGCTAAGAGCAGGTTCTTTTCTCAATTTATGCCACAAGCTGAGACAGGGCAGAGTTGGCTCTCTGGAGTCCTTGCTATGGACTGACATCAGTTCCAGTAGTCCATGTGGGTCACATTGTTGGTTCTTTAATGACTGCATGTTGCAACTTTTAGAGAGCGAATTGTGGAATTTAAACCCAAGTAAAAAAGTGTTTAAATCAAGCATCAAGAAGCAAATCCAACTGTGCTTCTACTCAGCAGACAGGGCAATCCTAACCAAACGCAAGCATGCATGGGCACTAATTAATTACTATCAGCCGGCCTCTCCATCACCATACCTCGCTTGCATATACTCCCTGCATTTAAAACTGAGATTTTTGCTGCTTAGGCTGGGTGAGTACCACTTCTTGAAACATTTAGCTCTCTGGCGGCGTCCATCAGAGGAAATTATATTTAGTGTTTGCGGGCATCAGATGAATCCTTGGAGCATGTCGTATGTATCTGCCTAGCATTGATGGACTTACGCAGATTAAAACTGAAGCCTGAGTGGAACAAACTGGGAGTCCGGTCTTGTAGACAGGGCATCATAGTGGCACTGAACCCAGAGAACATGGTCCTAAATATCAGCTTGAGGAACTTTATCCATTTTGCATACAGCAGGTTCAGGCCGCCAAACAGCCACTCAGAAAACCCTGCTCCTGAAGTGCCAACATGAAGAAGCAGCCAAAGGTGGACTTAGTAACAGCTAACAGTTCCTGCAGCCTTCGCCGCAATTCCACTTTCCTGACCTGCTGACTTATCAAGTTCCCGCTCCTGTGCAAAAAGTGCTATTTTAAACATAACGAAAAAGCAATACTTTTATCTTGAATGACTTGACAAACCTTAAGAATTCGGGAATTCCGTTTTCAGAACATGAAACAGTAAGTCGCAGGATCAAGCGTAAACAAGCAACGTCAACTCATCGCCATAGATTTCTATAACCCCAAAATCTGCACTAAACAGCGGCGGCATTGCTTGGAACAAGCAAACCTGACCCACTGCCTATTATTTTACCACTGACTGCAATCATCGATGTACTTTTTGATAATATTGCACCAATTTTTGTAATATGGCAGCTTTTTTACTTTATACCGGACTGTAAACACTAAAGCACGTTAGCGCTACCTTGCGTCTGCCTTTGTGCAACAATAGTTATCTGTTTTTAGAAGCACATTTTTATCTAATTGCAAATGTCAATACCGAATCGTTACATTCTCCTTGATTGCTACCAATGCAGTGCAGCGCAAAGGGATGTATTCATGTTTTTTTATACACATTGTAATGATATTTTAATCAAACAGACAATAAACTAAATTGTATTGTGCTTCTACAACCCCTGATGCCTTCTCTGTAAGGTCAGTTTGGTGCCCATGCCCATCTGCCTCCTGTCCTCTCTTATCCGAGTCCAAGTCCCTACCCCATTCCTCCTGCCCTCCGTGATCCAATGTACCTTATTTACCAACATTTTTAACTTGGTAAGAGGGAGATTTTGAAAAAGAAAACCTGGGGAATTGATTTTTCCCATTGACTCACATTGAAAAAGAGGAGCTATTAGGCAGGAGACAGATAAAATAAAGCCCTTTTGGACTTAAAAACATCAGGAGTCTCCTGCCTGAATCGGATCTGATGGCATATATGGTCGTACTGCCACTGCCTCTTTCTTCTTCCCTCAATGGTCTTTTATGTTGCCACAGCCTCTTTTGCCAGTACTGCATGGTTGGTTTGCTATCCTTGCCCCCCTTTCCTTTGCCCTCCATGGTCCGTTCTACTGCCACTGCCCCTCCCGCCTGCCGAGCGCTGTCAACTTATTGCCTCTGCACCCTCCTCCATGAGAGGGTCTTATTCCCAGAGAAAATATAGTTAGTGCTCTAAACAACTAAAATGAGGACATATTTTCAGAGTTCTCAAATAGCTACAAAGCACTTTTAAATATTTTGCTATCTTTATGTTTTTTTATATAGTTGATCACTTGATTATTTGTTACACTTAAGGGAGCGGCCAGACTTTGCAACTGGGGAACCAGGTTCAAGTTTCAGCATCAGCTCAAGATCCTGTGATTCTGGACAAATGACTCCATCTCCCCATGCCTAAAGACAAAATTAATGTCCATGAGTAATGTTACTGATGCTCATGTAATGCACTCCAATACTTCCGGGTCAAGTCTGCGCTATATAATTTCTGCAAAAGAACACACACAAAAATACGTGCACACTTCTGACATTGGAATATACTTGGTTTATATTTGGGTGATATTTAGCCCCCTAATTTCCTCATTTACTGCAGTATGCTTAGTAGAAAATGCTTTCAGTTTTCGACTTCCATTCTATGAATATGGCGTTCAGATGTGCCACACGTTAGGGCATAAATTCAGAATGTTGGCACTCTTGTTGCTCATTAGAACACTGTTGTAATGTACTTATTTGGCATGAGCCATGCATGACACTCACGTGCTCGGTGAGCTCATCATAGCTCAAAGTTCAGTGGGTTGACGGTTGGTTGCGAGCTGCGCCTGGCGCAACTGTGGGTGGGATGTGTTCTCTTCTTTGTTAAATAAAATACTTGAAAGAAAAGGAGAGTTCTACGATTCTTACAATTTTTGGCGACGATCTGTGGCGTGCCAGGTATCGGGAGTACTAAGAGAGGAGGACAACGAGAGCCGTACCCGACCCACGAACCCATGTTAGTTGCTAAGGAGAGCGGAGCTGAGGCGAGGCTAGAAGAAAATAGAAACTGCGAGTTCATTTGAAGTGCGGTTCGTTTCCAGGGGAATCGGAGCCAGACGTGTGAGAAAGGAGACGTTACTTCCAGGGTAATGTATGCCAGTCATGACTTACGTTGTATTGCCTAGAGAGGCGTTGCTCACCCATGAGAGGTTCCCCTTGGATTAAGTAAAGCCGAGGGTCAGGGATGGCATTCGTCTTACGACATGGAGCGCAGCACCAAACCCCGCCCTTTCCTCAGACAAGGTGTCCTTGAGACGTCAGACAAACACTATAGTAAAGCTACTGATCACCAGGGAGTTAACTGGCAATCTGCTGCTGGTGTTGAAAGTGCATGTTTCAGCCTGCATGTCAGAATGTTTTAATGAAATAGAAGAGGAAGATATTTGAGAACTCACTTAAAATCTGTCCGAATTTTTATCTTGAATGACTTGACAAACCTTAAGAATTCGGGAATTCCATTTTTAGAACATGAAACAGTAAGTCGCAGGATCGAGCGTAAACAAGCAACAACGTTACTTCCAGGGTAATGTATGCCAGTTATGACTTACCTTGTATAGCCTGGAGAGGCGTTGCTCACCCATGAGAGGTTTCCCTTGGATTAAGTAAAGCCGAGGGTTAGGGATGGCATTCGTCTTAAGACTTCGAGTGCAGCACCAAACCCCGCCCTTTCCTATGACAAGGTGTTCTTTTTCCTCATTCGCCTCAAACTCCAGTGGACAAAATGAGCCGTCCGTACCTTTACTCGATATTATAGAGACGTAGGCTGCTGGATGGGGACCAGGAGGAAGCGCCCCGCCTACCAGTACACAACAGTCTTAAAATGATACTGGCCCCAAGATGAAAAGGGGTGGTCACACTCTCCTCCGGTTCGTGTTGTGCCGGTTGACTGTTAGTGTTAGCCTGTAAAGGAGGAAAAAAACTGGGAGGCCCAACACAGTCAAGAAAGTTGCAAAGAGGCATAATCATAGGAACCAGATTTCTTTGTGAGTGAAAGCTCTAGTCCTTAATTTATAAATTCCCAACACTAAATTCCCAAAACTAAGCATTGGACCAGGTTGATAAAAAAAAAAAAAAGCTGTCTTTTTTCTACTCTGCGTTCTACACAAATCTGTCCTGGAAGTAGTAAATAAGGAGGATAGCCACTCAGAGTGTAAGGGAGGTATAGTTTCTACCCATCTTTCACAAAGTTCCCTCCTAGCCAGCAGAATTGCGTAGAAAAGAAACAACCTAGCCGGACCCGTAGTTTCACTGGATATACCAAAGATTATCAGGGAGAGATTGAGTTGAATAGAAAGTCCCAAAATATCAGCGATGGTTTTGCCTACTTTTCCCCAAAATTCTGCTATTGCAGGGCATTCCTTAAACATGTGGATGTCAGAGGCACTCTACTCTCTAAATCACATTTTTTACAGCTGGCTGGAGGCCCCTTCGACATTTTGGTCAATCTTAACGGAGATAAGTAAGCCCTATGAACCGTGAACAAGTGGTTTCTCCTTAGCCAAGCTGGCTTTACAGTGGCAAACAAGGTGTTAAAAGATGTCTGCCACAGATATTCCCACTGTTCATTAGGCAAGGAAGCCCCCCACAGTTCTTCAGCCAGCTTAAAATCTCCGTCGGTAGACTCCTCAATAGCCCAATAAAGGAAAGAAACTTCCTTCTTCCCTGATGGTCTAACCACTAGCTGTTCCTCAAGGGTGTTTCCTATACCTATAGGTTTTTTTAGATTTTGGGACCAGCTCTGCAGCTGAATATATTTAAACTTGGACATGCCCCCTTCTAGCTTATTATATAATTTAATAAATTGTTTGTTAAATAAAATACTTGAAAGAAAAGGAGAGTTCTTCGATTCTTACAATTTTTGGCGACGATCTGTGGCGTGCCAGGTATCGGGAGTACTAAGAGAGGAGGACAACGAGAGCCGTACCCGACCCACGAACCCATGTTAGTTGCTAAGGAGAGCGGAGCTGAGGCGAGGCTAGAAGTAAATAGAAACTGCGAGTTCATTTGAAGTGCGGTTCGTTTCCAGGGGAATCGGAGCCAGACGTGTGAGCAAGGAGACGTTACTTCCAGGGTAATGTATGCCAGTCATGACTTACGTTGTATTGCCTAGAGAGGCGTTGCTCACCCATAAGAGGTTCCCCTTGGATTAAGTAAAGCCGAGGGTCAGGGATGGCATTCGTCTTACGACGTCGAGTGCAGCACCAAACCCCGCCCTTTCCTCAGACAAGGTGTTCTTGAGACGTCAGACAAACACTATAGTAAAGCTACTGATCACCAGGGAGTTAACTGGCAATCTGCTGCTGGTGTTGAAAGTGCATGTTTCAGCCTGCATGTCAGAATGTTTTAATGAAATAGAAGAGGAAGATATTTGAGAACTCACTTAAAATCTGTCCGAATTTTTCTTTCTACAGCACTAACCATAACTTCCACGACAAACTGAACCCCCTCATTTTGTTCCTTACTAAATTAAATGTTTTAAGTTCTACCAGTTTGATTCAATCAACATGGCTTCAAGTGTGCCATAGTTTTGTCATAAGTAGCACTGTTAGCGCTCTAGTTGTTCTTTAGAACACTCTGTGAGGCTGTAGTAGAACAGAAGGGAATCAACTGACAGCTGCTCCTGTTGGAAGTGCATGATTTACCGAGAATGACAGACTTCATTTTCATATGGCTGAGAAACATAATATGAATTAAAAGAAAATATGCTCTGCATTTTAGCTTCTGGAGCACTTTCTATAACCTCTATCAGACAATCATGAGAAAACTGTTTTCTCTCAAACATGATTCATGAAATCCCAGCAGAAGGCTTTTTCAGAATGTAAAATCACCTTAGAACACACCACTATTCTTAAAATTAATATGGTACCATCAACAAATGATACATTTTGTAACTAAAATCTGTTATCATCATTTATACGCGCCCTTTTGTGACCCTCAAAACCTGCCGTTCACTACAATGCATTTCAATGGGGTGCTATCATGTATATTGGTCCCAAGATGGCTGCCAACACTTCCTGGTTGGAGTGTTGGAAGCCAATCAAATTTCAGTAGCATTTCAGTAGGTTTTTGGACTACCAGATATCTATATATTTAAACTTAAATATCTCTAAAACTACTAAACGGATTTACAGCAAATCACAAAAAGCACACTTTCTGGACCAACTGCTAGCTTTCTGCCAAATTTGGTGTAATTTTGTTCAGCGGTTCGGGCTGTAGTTGTGTTCAAAAAATGAAAAATCCCCAAAGACTTAACATGGGGAAAACATGTTTTGGGACCCCCTTTTCAGGTCGAGCCTATAGCGGCAGCGCGCATGCGCTGCTCGCTTTGCGAGGCATGCAGTATTCAGTATGGCGTGGAAGCTTCGTGGAAGCTCCGCCCATCTTTTTCATTGGCTTAGGTCAGAGGTCTTCAAACTTTTGAAAGTTGAGCCCCCCCAGCTGAATTTTTTTAGATGTTGGGCCCCCCCACCACCTGACAGAAATTTCTGGAATCTGGTACACTACATAATCGACCGCCACGTGCATATCCCGGGCCATATCCGGCAAATAATGTTCAACCTTATTTAAACCTCTGCGCTGTGTGGGTGGCAGAAGGGCCCATGTGAGTGCACGGTGAGCCATGCGACAGTTTGAGAGTAGGTTAAGAGGAGTGGCTGCAGGGTGCATGAGGTGACCATATGAATTTGGGTGCGGATGTAAGTGCAGAGTGGGACGAATGAATGGATGGTTAGTGATGGGCTTATTTGAGTGAGACTGCAGATTAAGCAGTGAGGGGGACAGTTGAGTGAAGTGCCACATGAGTGCAGGTTGAGTAGTGTGCTTGTATGACTGCAGGGTGAGGTACAGGGTGAACAGAGCAAGTGCATTGTGAGTGCAGAGTGATCACTGTGAGTGCAGGGTGAGCGGGTGAATGATGTGAGTGCTTGGGGATCAGTGTGAGTGCAATGTGATCGCTGTGAGTGCAGGGTGAGCGTGAAAGTGAAGGGCGAGAATGAGGAGCGAGTTGTCTGAATGCAAGTTGCATTCTCAGACACTTGAAGTAACTTAGCATGTTATTGACGGCAGCGTAGGGTTTCAGATATGTTAAACTATTGCTATTATTTCATTAAGAGGCACCCCCGCGCCTAGGGGCGGGGTGCCTTTAGTGGCATTTCGGGCGCGAGGCAGAGGAATATACAGTGTAAGTGGAGAGGAGTGGGAGGGGTCGCTGCCAGGAAATGCGATATGCAGGGCAGGCACTGAGTGGCGTCACCGAGGTGCGCAGGCGACCCCCCCCCCCCGCCCCAGGGAAAGTGTTGAAAAACCCCTGGACACGAGGGAAAAGCCCTCTTTGTTCTCTTGCCTCAGGTGCCCAGCAGGTCGCAGCCTGAAGATAGTTGCGGCGGGCACCGGGGTGAGGGGGCCTCACAGCGTAGGAGACGGAGGAGCGGACCGACTAGGTTAGTATGCAATTGGCCCCTATGTGGTCGAGTTAGGGATAAATAAGAAATTGGGATTCTGGGCAAATCACTTAGTCACCCCGTGCCTGAGTGTGTGATGTAGATGCAGTGCTCGCGTGAAGCGCTCCGATGCCTTCGGGTCGAGTTCGCGCTGTGTAAATATGCAACAAATCACTTAGTCACCCCGTGCCTGAATGTGTAGTGTAGATGAGGTGCTCGCGTAGAGCGCTCCGATGCCTTCGGGTCGAGTTCGTGCTGTTTAGATATGCAGCGGATCGCTTGGTCACCCCGTGCCTGAATGTGTGGTGTGGGTGCAGTGCTCGCGTGGAGCGGTCCGGTGCCTTCGGGTCGAGTTCGCGCTGTGTGGGTATGCAACGGATCACTTGGTCACCCCGTGCCTGAATGTGTGGTATGGGTGCGGTGCTCGCGTGGAGCGCTCCGATGCCTTCGGGTCGGGTTCGCGCTGTGGAGATACGCGGATGGAGATTGTGGAGGCCAGAGTCAGGGTGGCTCAGTCCACCGCGCGTGGTGGAGCGATTGGACGGAGGATCGGAGGGTCAGTGGTTCGATCCTGGTTTGTTCGGCAGATGACGGGTTTTGGGCTTTGGGTGTGTTGAAGTGGATGGCACATTTGGCTAGAGGGTATTGGATGGTTGGGAATCGCCGCACGTGGAGGGGAGTATGCGCGTGTAGTGAATGCAGAAACCGGGAGGTTTGGAGATGCCCCTCATGTGCCGGTTGTGCGGATTGTTTGCGGCACGGTGGGGTCGGCCGCGGCACCTGGTCTCTTTCAGTTTGCGGCGCGCTTGCCTCGCGCTCCCCTGCAGCTTCAATGGGAGGTGCTCTGCCCTGTCAGGGTTCGTGGCCCCGCATGGTGCTTTGTTAAAAGAGGGTAGGCAGGGACTCGGGGGCAGTAATTCTTTCGTAATTGGAAACGAGGGGGCCCGCGAGTTAGGACGCGAGAGCGGTGCGGAATTTGGAAGCACTGGGGGGGGCAAGCGTGGCGCGCAGCGGGGCCGATGTATGTATATATATATATATGTATAACGATGTTGATTCCCCATTTCAAAGACAGGCATGCATGGCACAAGGGGGACGAATTAATAACAATGACGATAGGGGAAGTGTTGCATGCAAGCATGGCACCTGGGGGGGGTTTCTGATGCTTGAGAGTGTCGCAAAGGGGGTAATAGGGTGGTAAGTATCCCTATGGCCCTGCCAATGTGGCGCACGTAAGCAGGGGTTTTATAATGCATGAGAGTGTTATAAGGAGGGCAATGGGGTGGTAAGTATCCCTATTGCCCTGCCAAGGTGGCGCATGTAAGCAGGGGTTTATGGTGCATGAGAATGTCGCAAGGAGGGTGATGGGGTAGTAAGTATCCCTATTGCCCTGCCAATGTGGCTCACGTGAGCATGGGTGTATAATGCATGTGAGTGTCGCAAGGAGGGCAAAGGGGTGGTGAGTATCCCTATTGCCTGGCCAAAGTAGCGACCGCAAGCATGACATGTGAAGGAAGGGAAGCCCACAGTCAACAGAGGGCAAGGAAGATGACAGGGGCCAGCCTTTTACCTCTTCTTTCTTTATCTCTATAGTCGGCAGGATGCCGCCAAAGAGAGCGCGGGGGGGCAAGGAGGCCCCAGCGACAGCGGAGGAATTTCGATCCTTGTCAGCGCTGTGGGAGGTCGCGAAAAAAGGCGGCATCGATTGGGCGCTGAAGACATTAGCACAGGGACCAGGAGCAAGCTCGCAGCAGGAGGCCCCTCTAACTAAACGCACAAGGCGGACGCCCGAAAGTTTTAAAGATGCGCAGAAGTCAAGCGGGCCGCAGTATCAAAGACGAACACTTCAGGTGAGGCAGTGGCACTGGGCCAGCCCCTGTTGTGTACAGACATTGGTCAGGTTTCTGGTGCAGCTGCCCAGAATTGTCAGACGGGTGTAGAATTGCTCACAGGGGGGGGGATTTTCACAGGCTGCAGCTCCCTCCGTGTTGCCAACACTGGTTGTGGCACATACACAACAAACCACGGCAGCTCAGGGGGCGGGGGTGACCGCCACGCCAATCGCCGTGCAGGTCCCCGCGCCAGTAGTAGCGCATCAGGGTGGCGGGGTGGCACAGGTGTGGGTCCAGTCAGGAGGGGTGGCTCAATCTCCCTTGGTTGTTGCTGCCACGTCACAAGATCCAGTCCGTAATACGGGTGCACCGGAGGTTGGGTCTACCTCAGCGGGGCCGCCCGTACCCCCGGGGGCGGAGGCATCTGGGCAAGCCCCCCTGTCACAGAGCCCGGTAATATATGGTTCCGCGTCACTCGCTGTGGCTCCATCAGCGAGTATTACATGGCACGTGCCGGGGGAAACCAGAGAGAAGATTTTCAAGGGAGAGTATGTGGATGTATTTGATCTGATCAATGCGGGAGTGGTGCCAGGGAAGAGCAGAACAAGCAAGGAGGGTGAATTTAAGCAAAAGAAAGTTTGGGTGGATTGGTCAATTAAGAATTGGGTGACTGGTTTTGCTATCTACGCAGCGATTATGGTTGAGCGGTTCCCAGCGCTGGCGGCCCAGTTAATAAGCTACATGTCATTGATTCATGGGGCAGCTTCTGAATTCCAGGGCACAGCTTCACTGCAATATGATACCAAATTCAGACAGATGAAGGCTGTAAGGCCGGAAGGGGCTTGGGATCAGCGAGAGATCAATATATGGCATGCAGAATTCTATTCGGCAACGCCAGTCAGCAAGCCTACTCATTCCTTTCGGGGGGCAAGGGGGCAGGTGATAAGAAGCAAGCGTGCTGGCGGTTCAATAGGAACGAATGCAGCAGGGGAACAGCATGCAAGTTCAGGCATATATGTTCCTTCTGTGGGATGCAAGGTCACCCAGAGATCAAATGTTATAAGAAAGTGGGGAAACCTAAGGAACAGCGCACCCCCACCCCTGTCAGTGTCCAGAGCAAGGGCCGTCCGGCCCAGTCATCATAACAGCCCGCCCACTCCCATACGCTTGCATGTTCTAGCCCGCTTTCTCAGCAGATATGACAAGCGGCAAGAGGCTCATATCTTGTTTCAAGGTTTTAAATTTGGCTTCCATATTCCGTCTACTGCCCCACCCTTCATGGTGCCACCACGCAATCAGCGCTCGGTTCTGCTGAATCCAGGGGTGGCCAGGGAGAAAATCATGAAGGAAGTGGTGCTGGGAAGGGTGGCTGGGCCTTTCCAGCAGTTACCAAGGAAGGACTTGGTGTGTTCACCTTTGGGCCTGGTGCCAAAGAAAGAGGCGGGGAAATATAGACTCATTCATAATCTTTCGAGTCCGCCAGGACTGTCGGTCAATGACAAGTTGGATCCGGAGCTATGTGCAGTTCGGTACACCACTTTTGATACAGCTATTCAGAAACTGCAGAGATTAGGTGAGGGCGCCCTGATGGCAAAATCCGATATTGAGGCGGCCTTTCGACTCCTGCCGGTGCACCCGGAGGACACTAGGTTGCTAGGTTTTACGTTTGAGGGGAATTTCTTCGTGGATCTATGCACGCCAATGGGGTGTTCCATCTCATGTGCGGTGTTTGAAACTTTCAGTCGCTTCTTGGAATGGGCAGTGCAAGACTTGGTGGCTACACAAGATGTAGTGCACTACTTGGATGATTTCCTATTTATGGGTCCACCTAGCTCGCCAGCTTGCGGGGAGGCCCTGCTGGGCTTCCAGCGGGTGGCAGAGGTTTTGGGGGAACCCCTGGCAGAGGATAAAACTGAGGGCCCCACGACTTGTTTAACTTTCCTGGGCATTGAGATTGACACTGTGTGAGGAGTATGCAGACTCCCTATGGGAAAGGTGAAGGCTTTTGAGTCAGCAATAGATGAGTGTTTAGCGGCACGCAAGGTCACATTGCACTAATTGCAAGTCTTAGTGGGGCAGCTTAATTTTGCACTTCGGGTGATACCAATGGGCAGGGCTTTTTCTAGCAATATCGCCAGGGCAATGTCAGGTTTAAGGGCGAAACATCATCGCACTAGGCTATCGGCGGAAGTGAAGGATAACTTGGGCACATGGAGGGAATTTTTTGGGGAAGTTCAATGGATCAGTGATTTGGCAGCAACCAGCGCAAACGAGCATGGAGCTAGAGCTTTACACAGATGCAGCTGGCAGTGTTGGCTTTGGGGCGGTGCTGGGCTCAAGGTGGTGTATGAAGCATTGGCCAGCAGAATGGGTCAATATGGGGCTGACACGCAACATCACTTTTCTAGAACTATTGCCCATCATTGTGGCATTGCATTTATGGGGCACATTGCTGGAAAACAAGCGCATCGTGTTTTGGTCTGACAGTATGTCGGTTGTGATGGCAGTGAACAGTCAAAGGGCCAAATGTCCGTGGGTGCTACGTTTGCTGAAAGAATTGGTGCGGGGATGCCTCAGTCGCAATGTGTTTTTTATTGCCAAACATGTCCCGGGGGTGGACAACACCGTAGCTGACACCTTGTCTCGTTTTAAGTTGACAGAATTCAGAGCGCGATGGCCACAAGCAGACGATCAGATGACGTTCTTCCCGGAAAGCCTGTGGAAGATTGGTGCCCCATTGCTCCTGACCTGATAGCAGCTTCTATTGCGCCCAAGACTAAGTGTATGTATGAGAGGACATGGCAGGTATACGTAGCAGTCTTAAAGGGTGCAGGGAGTGTGGACAAATTTACACCACAGGGAGTGCTTCTTTTCATAGTGCACCAGAAAGAGAACGGAAGGTCACTGCCACTGGTTAGGCGGCAGTTGTCGGCCATTGCTTTCTTTGCGGGATTGGAAGGGGTGCCGGACCCTACTAAGGATCCTAGAGTCAGACGTGCGGTGAAAGGTTGGGAACGCATGGCCCCGGGGGTAAACGACCACAGGAGACCCATAGACGCCAGTAGGCTTGCAAGCATTTTGGGGGTGTTGCCGCAGGTCTGCACATCCCCTTATGAGGTGCATCTGCTGAGGGTAGCTTATTCCTTGGCGTTTTTTGGGGCATTCCGAATATCGGATCTGGTACCAGCATCGAAGGCGGATAAGGAGGGGGGAATCAGCTTGACGGATGTGTTATTGTCAAGCGATTTGCTCCAGGTCAGAGTGAGGAGGTCGAAGATAGACCCGTTAGGCAAAGGTGTTTGGGTCCACATGAGGGCAGTGAATGGGGCTTGCTACTGCCCGGTAGCTCTGATGGTGACGTTTATGCAGATGCGGCCTGGAAAGGGGGATGGTAGGCTTCTATTGCATGCAGACGGAACACCGCTGACAAGATTTCAGTTCACACGGCTATGCAAGCGTTCCTTAGGATTGCTGGGGGAAGAGACTGCCCATTTCACGTCGCATTCATTTCGCATCGGGGCGGCTACAACAGCAGCCACTCTAGGCCTATCATCGGAAGCCATAAAGAGGGTGGGCAGATGGAGGTCGTCTTGTTTTGAACGTTATGTGAGACCGCAGCTTCTTTAAGCGACGGACGAGGGTCAGCGGTGGCCTAACAGTGCCTGTTTTTCTTTCTCTTTATTCTTTTGACTTCTATACAGTGGTGGCAAGGCAGCGGACACAGATATGCTGGTGTGGAGATTCCTTTATACAAAGAGCAGGGCAATTTTTCGGCAAATGCGGGGAAGGAAGAGCGCAAAGGCTGAAAGGAATCCATCATCATTGGATAGGGGTCGAGGGGCAACGGTTAGGGGATCTCGCAGGCCAGTTGCAGGGAGCGCTTGATAAGGGCATGCCAGTTCCCAACGTGTTGGTGATTCATTCGGGTGGTAATAACATGCTCCCGGCAGGCAGGAGGGGAGTGAAGGGGGCACTTTTTCGGCATTTTCAAGTTTGAAGAGGTCCCTGCCGGGCACCACCATATTTTGGTCGGAAGTGCTCCCGCGCCAAGCTTGGGGGGACAATGCGCCAACGGGTGTGGTGAACAAGTCGGTGAGAAAATTGAATCAGGAGGTGCGAAAACTGTTCGCAGGTTCACCAATACGTGTGGTTGGACATAACTTGATACAGGCTTCAAAGTCGGAATTGTATTTGGCAGATGGGGTGCGTCTGTCGAACGCAGGGTTGGAATTGTTCGTATTAACCATATTGGGGGCCATAGCTGTAGATCTGGAAGATGTAGCAGCCGGTGGGGGAGGGCGAGAGCGCCAGTAGGCTCCTCGTCCTGTGGCGGGGTCCCGGGTAAGAGGAATGCCGGGGACTCCTTTTTGGCGGGGACTGCCTGATACTGGACCAGGGGGGCAGGCAATGGGGCTCCGGGTTGGCGGGAGAGGGGGCCGTCCTGCTGGTGGTCCTGGACTCTCCGGCCCTACCCGAGATGCCGGTGCTTGGAGGAAGCAATTTGGGTGAGAGCTGGTGCGCGTGTAAGGCGCAAGGCAGTGCTCTGGGTGGCCAAGTCTAGGGGGTAGACGGCGGTAGTTGCACCTCCAAATGGAAGCAGTAGAGATGGGTGTTGCTGCCTGCTGGCACAACATGCATCAGGTGTGGCGCTGGAGATACAGAATTGTAAATACAATTGTAACCGGTGGCTGAAATGAATAATGTGTAACCCTATGTACCAATGTGTATTGGATTTGTTTAATAAATGTAATAAAGTTGGTCTAATGTTGAGAGTGCGTCAACAAATAAAGATGGCGTTAAGTGAGAAGTAATAAAGACTACGCAGTGAAGACCAACCACTTGTATGGTACCTTTGTGGGGGGAAAAGGGGGCAAAAGGGGGGTTTTGGAGTGAGGCCAAGGTTGCAGGGCGAGTAGCACGTAATATGCCCACTATAACCAGGGATCGAGAGTGGAGGAAATAAATGTGCTGATCTTGCAACAAACTTCCAGTTTTATGATTAGTGTTGCCAACTCATTATTTTGATGTCCCAGGCCGTACAAATATAAGCAGTCACCTAAAGCCGTATTGTCAGCACTTGTCTGTGCGTACTTCGAACAGCATATATAAATAGAAAGCACTTTTAATTATGTTCTAGGGCAGCTTGAATGATCCATGACTGATAATAAAAGGGAACAAAGACAGAAAAGTCATATTACTAATGAACACATACATTTTTAGTTATAACCCTATTTAGTGTCAAGACAAGCAATTTGCAGGCTGTTTAAACACATGGCTGGCATTCTTCTTTTGGCAACTTGAAGCCCTTTAGCCCGGTGGGCGTTGCACGTCTGCTTGTGTAATTAAAAAAGCATTTGCAATGCAATAGGTCTCGCATTTGTGAGAGTTCGAGCTATTGGCGTTGTAAATGATGATGTCTCTTGCTGTGGTGTTTTGGTGTGGACTGAATGTATGTGGTGTGCAGTTCAATTGTGTGGGTTGGATTGGAATTTTTAGTAGTGTAATTGTGTGGTGTGAAGAGGATTTATGTAGTGGGAATTATGTTCCATGGTGTGCAGTGGAATTATGTGGTATGAGTATACTGGAATTATGTGTCATGGAGTGTAATTATGTGGAATGGTAGTTTGAGTTGTAGAGAGGTATGTAGTGGAGTTTAATTATGTGGTGTGCTGGAATTATGTGGCATGTTGTGTAATTTTGTGGTGTGGATTGGATGTATGTAGCATGTTGTGCAAGTGTGTTGAGTTGAACTATGTGGTTTGTTGTCGAATTATGTGGTGTGGAATGTTAATACGTACAGTTGAATTGTGTGGTGTGGAGAAGTGTGTGGCGTTGAGTGAAATTATGCGGATTGGAATTATGTGGCATGGTGTGGTGTGCATTTGTGTGTTGTGTGGCCAAGTTTAAAAATGATGAAACCTAATTACAAAGAAAGGTGACCTATCAATGCGCGCAAATTCACAAAATTAAACACGTTGCTTCCACCAAAAAATTTCGGAAACGCTGACCTGTTTTGTCTGACTCTTAACACACCAACTTATGCAAACATAACGCTGTGGCGAAGTGTGAGAGGCTCTTGCCAGTCTCCTGTTCTCTGAAAGTTTGGCAATTTCCGTGAGAGGCCTAGGGAATGTATCAGTTGTGACAACAGTAATTTGGGGTCAACAAGACATTGCCATATTAGTGGAGAAGACCTGAAGGAAGAAGGGAGTAGTGACCTGATTAAAAACAATAAGCCAATGCACTGCGGCAGCTGTAATGTACAGGAAAGGGGAGGGGCAGCATATAGAGTAGATGCAGGGTGGTGAGGAACAACTGAGGGTAGGGAGGGGTACATGGGCACAGAAACACAAACCCACACCACTGTCACAACATGGTAGTAGTGAAGGGTGGGGAAAACTTGGGCACAGGATATAACTTTGTTGGATGGTGGTGAACATATTAGGAGTGGCAGAGGGGACAGAGGCAGACATAAATGTACAACTCATGCCTGTCAACGCAGGGAAGGACAGTCTATCCAGAAATTGGTGGGAAGCGGGGGAGGTAGAAAGTCAAAGAGTGGGCTTGTTTTAGCTGAAAGTGTTGGTTGTTCTAACGGCTATATGTTATGTGCTATATTTGGATGCACCAATACCAAACTTTTCAGCATACAGACAGCACCTAGAACATGTGCGTGTACATACACACACAAAGTCAAAGAGTAGCAGTAAGGCAGATTAAGTAGAAGGAAGAATGGAAATGCATACGCATAAGATTGGGTATAAGTAGGAGGACACAGAAGTAAGTAGGTATAGGAGAAGGAGTTGGTAGGAGCAAGCAGGAATAGGGGTAAGGAGGATTGAGGTAGAAGTTGGAGCATTTTAAAGCGTAGGAGTATGAATAGGCATAAGTAGGAGTAAGAGTAATTGTAAGGAGGAGGAAAAGCAGGTGTAAACAGTTGTAAATGTAGTACTAACAGAAGGAAAAAGAGTAGGAGGAAGGCAGAATAAGAGTGAAGTAGGATTGAGGATGAATTAAGAAATAGTAGTTGTAAGAGTATGTAAGAGTAAGTGGGAGTATGTAGGAGAAAGAGTAGACGATTGCAGAGATAAGAGTGGGCACAGCAGGATAAATACTTAGAGCATATAGAAGCAAGTAGGAGTTGAAGCCGTCTTAACAGCACTTATACACAGAGGAAATACATTATTTCGTAACATTTTGCGCACGCACTTGTGTGACACAAAGGATTGTGTGGTTTACTTAACATTCAATAAGCCCACAGCTGCAGTGCAAAACTGCACAATGCCATGCAATTGCTTGCATAAACCATAGTAAATCTAGGCTAAAGTTCTGTATGGCTACTCTTTCTGCACAGTACTGATTTCATTTCAAATGGGAATGTAGCTGAATGTTATAAATGCTCTGAAAAGAACAGCAGGCTGTGTTCACTATATGGCACAAAGAGAGGATCATGCAGGGTACTAAACAGCAGGAGTTAAATAAAAGAGCGTTATATTGAGAGAAAAAAAGTGTACATCTCTTCTACTAGCTCCGGATGGGAAGACATGACAAACGATCTCCTTAATTAATTATAATTAGTACATGAGCATACAAGCCAGTAGCTCTGCTTAATACCTCAGAAATAGAACCCAAACCAGTAAGGACCATGTTACCTTTGCCACTCTTAAATGTATGATCATTAGTTCAAAATATGGAACAAAGCCTAAGTTTACATTGATAAACATAATACAGTACACACAATAGCAACTCTTTATTAACATTTATCACCACTAAAACCTTACAAACTAAAAACAGAAAATAAATCAGGGCATACCCCTGACATTAATAATGTAAGAGACGTCATAGAGGCTAAAACGCAAACAAGTGAAAACATACTAACAGTTTTCATAGCAGTTTTTAAAGGAAACACTTTTCAAGCTTGGTAAAAATATTCATCTGGATAGCTCATCTCCACCTGTGTCTGAGCTGAACTCAGTTTGTTTACAACACAGTTGGCTTCTAAGGATCTTCTGCATTAAAGTTTAAAGGCTCACTTACAAAAGGGCTTTGTTTGAAACAGTAGCATAAGCAAAGTCATTGCTTGCATCAAAAATAATCAGAATTCCACTACCCAACAGCAGCAGTGCATTTTTACTGTGCTATCGTGCACATGGAGTTTCATATATAATTTACATAACCTGCTACTCGGCAGCGCAGTTTGAAAGTGATTGGTACATCATGTTATCTTACTACTTTTATCCAATAGACTCAAAACTGACATGTCTACCATATGCAATTGTAAATTATATTTGCTAGCAAGTGAAAGAGAGGCCTCGGCTCGAGGTGAAAAAGTGAAGTTGTATCGTCCTCATTCCCTCCAGTACAACTTTGCATACCACTGGTCACCTCTTAAAGTACCTTAAATTAATATCTACATTGTTTTCCTTAGGACAAAAACATAAATCACTGATATTAGCTCTCTCCAGTCACAGCATAGTTATTTCTTTTTGGGAAGCGCTGTTATAGTGTGAATATTTTTTTCATTTTGAAGCTGCTGAACTCGAGAGAGTAACTTAGAGTCTAGCAGTGTGCTTTCATCTGATAACGGGACGGAAGAGCAATCAATTAAAACAGCGGCGGGCATGAAACAATTAAAACAGGGACGTGCTTGACAAACACGGCATGGAAGCTGGAGCCCAGTGACTCACTGACTGCAAGGGAGGAGGAGAAGGGAGGAGGGAGCGAGAGCAGAGAGAGCAGGGTGGAGGTGCAAGGAAAGGGACACAATAACGAAAGCATAAGCAGCGCGGTGCTCGTGAAAGGGCGCCGCGCTGACTGAGCTTATACCTCCAGTTTTCCACAGAGACCAGAGCCAGTCCATGTCCAGGGCAGCTGCGAGGAGTAGGCACAGACAGTAGTGTCCCCTGCACTGAGGCAAGCAGCACAGCCCTTCCTATGGTCCGCATGCTTACTAATTAGGAGGGAGGGGTAAAGGAGCCAGGGAAATAAATAACAGTAAAAGCGAAACCAGTGCGGCGCTCGTAAAACGGGCGCCGCGCTGATAAAGCTCATACCTCCAGTTGTTCCGGGAGACCAGAGCCAATCCACTGCCGAGGCAGCAGCGAGGAGCAGGGCAGGCACAGACAGCAGTGCCCCGTGCTCTGAGGCAAGCAGCACAGCCCTCTCTCTGGTCCGCCTGACTCTGCTGTGAGGCTGGAGCTTGTTCACTGATTGGGAGGGGGTTAGAGGAGCCGGGAAAACAACACAACAGTGGAAGTGAAACCAGCACGGCGCTCTTATGTCCACAATTGTTAAACAAGAAACCGGAGGCCCTGCAAAGTGTGAGTATTAGGGCGGCCATCTTTAAATAGCCAAATAACTTTCAATAATCACAAACCTATTACGATGCATTAGGTTCAAAATGCGTAATTTAAAATAAATGCGAGTGTTGCTAATTATAATAAAACTCACAAAGCAGTGCACACTACTCTGTGCTGTGTCACCATGCGCTCATGCAAATCACTCGATCGTTCTGCAATCACCAGCGAGGTAGTGCCCAGTCAAACAAGCGACTAGCCGTTCATATTCTCGCAGTGCGCACACACACGTGCATACCTACTGAAGCTCGTTGGTAATTAAAACACCAGCGCTCTAGGACTGGTCATCCAAACAAGACTTCAACAACGCAAATTTCCCCTTGAAAGCAAGCCCAAAAGCAAACGACTATCCTACCAAAAAAAAGCCCAAATGACGATCGACATCGGAAAGTTCCAAAAACACAAAAAAAACGAGGCGAACGCGCGCTGCTGCGCGTGCTGGCCACCGTCGGGAATGGGAGGAGCGAAGGCGGGCCATGCGCCCGCCTTTGACCAATCGCGTGCCGTTTTTTTAAAAAAAACGCACGCTCCAGCCAATGTGGGCTTCCGAAAACAAAACCACACGCACGAGCGTGTGGGTCGTTTTCAGAAGCCCTTTCTAAAGGTCTCGCGCTGCGCGAGCAGTGCTACGCACTGCAACGCTAGGCGCGAGACCTAAAAAAACGTTGTCTCCTTTCTGGGAAGACCTAACCCTCCCAGGATGGGGTTAAATTCGTAAAGCTGAAATGCTTCAGCTGCAGTGGGAGGCCAGACGTCTCCTAAAACCGAAAACAAGGAACAGACTCATTTCAGCTGCAGTGTAACTTACAAACATTCCTACAGAGAAGTTAAAGTGTGGAATGGTCAGCATCAACTTTGAAACTCCTGCTTTAAAATGTTGGTCCCCTTTCACAGACAGGACTTGAAGCAGCCATTTAGTTTTCTGAAGACGTACAACCCCCAAACCTGCAAGCAACTCATGATTTTGCTTTATCTATATAGCTCAAGTTGAGCCCACCCTGAGTATATAAAACCCATAACGTTTTTCCAGAACACATCCATACTGGATTTAGCTCCCCATGTGCTCTGTATTGTGCAACTTTAAGAACATTCTTAACTCAATGACTCCTTCCTTTTCTCCCCTACCCATGCTCGAGTTGATGCCACAGATGATCCTTCCTTTTTAGCTACACTGACTATAGGCACCTATTTATAGTTCAAAAATCCCACTTTTTTAGTCACACAGACAATAAGTACATATTAATGTTTATTATATTTGTTCCAGTGTTTCTTTGTGCATATTTTATTTGTTTCAACGTCTCATTGGTTATACTGTACACCATTCATTAATCAGTGCTTAATTTGTGCCGGTGCTTTCCGGTGCTTAGCACCGGCGCTTACTTATCAGGGCCGGGTCTACACGTGTCTGCACATCACATATGGCATTCATGATATAATTACCTCTCTGACTCGGCGCAGAGTGTTGTTCTCATCTCTCGAGTCCCGGTGAGTGTTGCGGCTGTGAGAGCGTGAGCCAAGATTCATGCCTGCATAACCGAGTATTTGTAATTCCTAACACCTCCAAGTGCGTGGCAGCTAAGACAACTCTGGATATCTAGTCCAGACCTTTTGTGTTCTATAGTATCGATGTTACTATGGGCCACTGTATGTTGCGTGGCACAACCTAAATTGCCTCTGAATGGTTAATAACATTATTATTAAATAACTACTCTAAATAGCTCAGCAAACTAACAATGCAAATGTGAATTATTGAATTTGTACCTTCAGGGCATGAAATTAGAGAGTGCATTGCTGTTATTTTGCTTTTACATAGCGGTTGCTACAGCACGTTTTGTCATTTCACGCTGCATAGGAAAACAGAGCCATCTCTCTCTCTAATTCTCTCCTTCATTTGATCTCTATCACACTCTGCCTCGTATTCCGTTCCTCTCTTTTCTGTTCTATCTCACTTAGTTGCTCTTTCCCTTTCTCTCTCATGCTCGCCATCATCAGCGATCCTCACACTTGACACCTGATTTACGCTACTAATTTATACATGAATAAGCACTGGTGTACTTCTGCTGAACAGTGCCTGATATATTGAAAATCGGTTCATTAAAAGTATTGCTTGCTTTTGAACAGGGCAGGCACTTTGCACTTGAATATATAAGGTTTTATAGCAAATTACCAGTTCTGTCCCATTTAAAGTATTGCAGTCTTTATTTCAAGCCAGTGTTTGCCGGTAGACCCACCAACACTTATTTTAGGTACTAGCACTTATTTTTTCTTAACATAATTTGATCCCAAGTAAGAGAGAAAATACAAAAAGGGAACAGAAGGAGGAAGAGAAAAACGGAAAGATAGTGACAAAGGGAGAAAAGGAGGAGAATGAATGTGAAAGTGTGAGGTAAAGGGGCAGGGAGTTCTGGTGGTGAATGCGAGAGGCATGAGGTGAAATCAAGACAACGCAGCCTTAGTATTCACCACCTCGACCTTTGATTGCAATGACCCCGTTGTTCTGAGAAAACTTTAGCACCGGCACTTTTTTATTTGACAAATTAAGCACCGTCATTAATTCGTAGAGCTGAAATGCGTCAGCTGCAGTGGGAGGCAAGGAGTCTCCTCTGCTATGAAATAGAACGCAAAGGAACAGGACTGTCTGTTCGTTTGCTTTCGGTTTTAGCACAGGAGAGAGATTTCCTGCCTCCCACTGCAGCTGAAGCATTTCAGCTATACAAATTAACCCCCTCCTGGGACGGTTAATGCGTCTGCTCTTAACATAACAAAAGCACGGGCACGTAGTGCCTCGTCAATTTACTCTCCCTCCCCCTCCAACCCTCTGTTTCCAGAGTTCTACAAGAAAAAGAAACCCCATTTGAAATGGGTGAAGACTTGCAAGGCGTGACAGTGAGACGAACAAAGGTAAGATTTTAGGGTGGAGTGCACGCCCCCCCTGAGATGGTGTCATGCCCCCCCGGGGGGGGCGCGCCCCACAGATTGAAGAACTCTGTCTTAGGTGCTAAATGCTGCCTTCCGATTGGTTTTAGGCTTGTTAGTCCCTCCTCATGACGGCCATGTCCTCATTCGTATCCTTCCATAGCTACTGGCCCCTTTACTCCGAACACTATTCCCCCCCAAGCCCTCCCCCCCGCAGTCCGTGACTTCGCGCCCCTCCCCCCCCACACTCGTGTGTACCACCCTCAGCCATGTCAGGTGTGAGCAGGCCCCACAGTCCTGTTTTTCATTGCATTCTCATGCTTGTAATGTTGCTTTTTGCATTACACATGCGGGGCCGCTGGCCTGGTGCAGGGCAGCCTTTGAAACCCCCATTCGCCCGAGGCCCTGTCTGGACTTGTGCCGAATTGTTAAGATGCTTCTGTACTCTGGGGCAGAAAAGGAGTGTGAGATAGAGAGCGTCGGGTGTGTGCGTGAGAGAGAAGTTGATGCAGACAGAAGCTGGGTCGCGAGAGAAAGTCTGGGGCAGTAGTGAGGGAGAGCGAGACAAAGTCAGAAGGAGTGAGGGTGACTGGGACAGCGAGAGGCGAGGCAGAGTGAAAGAGCATAGCAGAGAGAGAGAAGGGGGACAGCTCCTGGCGAGGAGTCGGGGAGACCAGGGAGGAGTCGAGGGTCAGGGTAGAGGGCGCGGGCAGGTGGGGCGAACTGAGAGCGTCTCGTCTTGGAGCTGACCCTGTTTTTTTCACCCACAGGGAAGATGGAAGAGACGACAGAGTACATGCGGAGGCTGCAGGCCATAACTGTGAGTACCTCTGCTTTCCTGCCCTGTGAGTACATCGTGTCAATCGCCCTGTGACTGTGAGCTGTTCTGCGACCATTATGTATCTGTGAATATCCTCTGACCCCCCCTCCCTCCCCCAGGCTCCAACTGTGAGCATACCCTTCGCTCCCTGCGGTAACTGTGAGCACAACATTGTGGTGCTGCATGTTCAACTCCCCTCTTGGAAGGACAGGCGGACACAGCATGGAAGGTGTGTATACACCTTTATTTAACTTTACATCAAGCAGTAGGGAGCGCGCGTCCTTGCGCCAACGAGTCGCACTCTCGAGTCCTAGTT
Source organism: Calotriton arnoldi (assembly GCA_963921515.1). Taxonomy (NCBI): domain Eukaryota; kingdom Metazoa; phylum Chordata; class Amphibia; order Caudata; family Salamandridae; genus Calotriton; species Calotriton arnoldi. The sequence goes on along the minus strand of CAWUFW010003837.1, from coordinate 761,117 downwards.
CTCCCGCGTCACGTCCGGCCGCGGAGCTCCCGCCCGGTCACTCTACACATCTCCTCCTTTAACAATTGGCAGATATACTGTACTTGTGTCCACAGGAGTTGAGGGGAGAGAGAGAGAGAGAGAGAGAGAGAGAGAGATTTACAACTGGTAGTCCTTAAGGTGTTTAGGTAGCTTCACCGCACGGCCCTTCCGGGTGTGCGTTCCAGTCCCTTGCTCAGTTCCTCCACAGGGTCCGTCTGACCCTGTGTTCTGTTCCCGGTCGTTGCGGAAGACGTTTGCCTCATTTCGTGGACTGCTTCCTTCGTCCGCTTCGTGGCTGGGTGTGTACTGCATCGGTTGTGTGGGTAATTGTCCCTCCACGCTGGTTGGTCCCGCTGCGCTCCCGTGGTCTGTGGGGGGTGCTGGTGTTTCTGCTACGCTGGTGCAATACCCTAGTTCGCTGTTGCTCGTGCCCCAATGCAAGATCTTGTTGCACTTGGCCATTCTGGATTGGGCCCACACCTTTCCATCACTTAGTAAGGCAGAGCGGGTGTATGCCTCTACTACCCGCAGGGGTTCACTGAACTTGCTGTCTCCTTTGAGTCCTAGTTGTCCCTTTCTGACTCTGACCCACTCGCCTTCCTTCAAGGTATTGTTCTGCACGCTGTTCCGTTTGTCATAGTGTGCTTTGTATATGCTTTGCGCCTTTGCGATGTTGCTGCGGACAATGGCGGGGGACCATTTGCTTTGGAGTCTCATGGTCATCCAGGCTGTGTTGTCCCTGGTGAAGGGTTCTCTGCCTCTCAAGATTTTGAATGGGCTGTAACCCGTTAGGGTGGGTGTGATGCGGTAGGCCCACACCGTTTTTCTGACTTCGGCCTCCCAGTTCTTGCCGGCGCTGATGGCTGTTGTATCGATGCCATGATCACCCGGTTAAAGCGTTCCACTTGACCATTTCCTGCTGGGTGGTACACCGGCGTGCGCTTTGTTTGGATGCCGTTTCTGGTGGTGAAGGCTGTCCATTTGGCTGATGTGAACTGGGGTCCATTGTCGCTGGTGATGGACTTGGGGATGCCTTCCCTCAAGAAAATGTTGGTGAGGAGGGTGATGATGGCGTCGGAGTCCGCCGATTCGCAGACTTCCACTTCCGGCCACTTGGAATAGCGATCCACGACCACAATGAGGTGTTTGGGTGTGCCCCATGTGTCGAGGACAGGGCCTACAATGTCTATTGATAAGTCTTCCCATGGGTTGTTGGGGGTGAAGAACTCGCCCATGGGGGGCCTCATAGTAACGAGGGTTTTGTCCGCCCTGGCACAGTGGGCGCAGCTCCTCACGAACCTTTCAACTTGGATGTCCAGGGCCAGCCACCAATCCAGCAGTTTCATCCGCTTTTTGGCCTTCAAGATGCCCAGATGGCCTTCATGGTTGATGTGAAGGATGCGGTCCTGCAGGGACTTCGGGTGCACCACTTTGTCCCCTCGTAGTAGAAAGACGGAGTCTTCGCAGATAGAGAGTTCTTCACGGACTTCCCCGAATTTTCTGAGGTCGCTGTCGACGTACTTCTTTTCCGGCCAGTCCCGCGTGACGTATTCCTTGACCTGGGACAGTACCGGGTCCTGCGTGTATGCTTCCGCCCAATCTTGCGCGCTGATTGTGTGTTCGTGGTCTGTCAGAAAGGATACACTGTAGTCCTCCCATTCTGACGATGTGACTGGTGCTTCCATGGCAGCGGCCCTGCTCAGGAAATCCGCCACTCTGTTCTGCGGGCCGGGGATGTATTCTACATCGTACACGAAGTCCAACAGGCGCAATGTCATTTTGGCGATACGCGGGGTGGCTGTTGCGTTGCTGCTGGAGGTGAGGACTTTGATGAGGGGCTTGTGGTCGGTCCGGAGCGTGAAGCGTGACCCCCATAGGTACTGTCGGAATTTCTCCATCGCCCAGATGACGGCCAGCATTTCCTTCTCGATGACGCTGTATTTTTCTTCGCTGGGGGTGAGGGAGCGTGATGCGAACCCCACCGTGGTGACAGCGCCTTTGGTGGCCTGCTGGAAAAGAACTGCTCCCAGTCCTTTTTCGCTGGCGTCCGTGGTCAGGATGCTGGGCGCGGCTCCGTCGAAGCCCTGTAAGGGAACTGCCTTGCAGATGTCTTGTTTGATGGTTGTGAATTCCGCTTCCGTCTCCTCTGTCCAGGTGAAGCTGTTCTTCTCCTTGAGTAGCTGGCGGATGCTGTGTGTTTTCGTTGCGAAGTTCTTCACGAACTTACTGTAGAACTCCGCCAGCCCCAAGAATGAGCGAACGTCGTCTTTGGTTTTCGGGGAGGGCGCTGCCAGGATAGCTTCCACGTTGGCTGTTTTGGGGGTGATTCCCCCGTGGCTGATCTCATGCCCCAGGTACGTGACCTTGTTGAGACCGAATTTGCACTTCTCTAGTTCCGCTGTGAGGCCGTTGGCTTCGAGGGTTTTGAGGACGGTGCGCAGGATGTCGTCGTGTTCAGTTCGGGTTTTTCCCATGACGAGGATGTCGTCCTGAAAATAGAGGACTCCGTGGACGCCTTGGAACAACTTGTGCATAAGTTTTTGAAAGACAGCCGCCGCTGATGCAAGCCAGAAGGGCAGGCGTTTGAACCTATAGCACCCGAAGGGTGTGATGAACGATGTGAGTGTCCTGCATGACTGGTGGAGTGAAACCTGGTGGTAGGCGGCCTTGAGGTCAATGGTAGAGAATCACTTGATCCCTTTGGTCTGGGCGAGCAGTTCACTGATTCTGGGCAACGGAAACTTTTCCACGGCGATGTTTTTGTTGAGCTCGCGGAGATCAATACAGAGACGGATCTTCCCACTTGGTTTGCGTGCCACAACCACAGGTGCGAGCCATTCGGCGCATTCGATTGGTTCAATTATGCCGCTGTCTTCTAGCCTCTGAAGTTCCAATTGTACCGCTTCTCGGCAGTTGAACGGAATGTTCCGTACTTTGTGCACGACTGGAACCGCCCCGTCTTTGAGGACGATCTTGTGGGTGTACTTGCACAGCTTTCCGATGCGGTCGCTGAAGACGGTGGGGAATTCTGTTTGGAGGGCGGTCAGCATGGATGGGTCCTGAGTCAAGAGTACCTGTTGTTCGCCTCCGGGGTTGAGTTGAATGCCGAGTGCTCCCTGGTCAGCCCAGTCCAGTACTGATGGGCCCTTGTGTGCCACGTACAGTTTCGCCCTGGTGTGTCGTCCATTAAACTGGAACGGGAGATCCCGGAAGCCGACCATGGGGATCCTTTCTCCCGTGTATGTGACTGGATGGATATCTGCAGGGCACAGTCGGTCGCCCACCACTGGGGCGAAGTCTTGGTCCCCTATCTGTTTCTGGATGATGGTGTAGGGCGACCCGGAGTCCGCCACCATGATAACCTGGACGCCCCCGATCAGCACTTTGCAGGAGGGTTTTTTGGCTGTGACGGCACCGATGCCCAAAATGTGATCCTCAATGCAGAGAATGCTATCTGGATCCGAGAGATCTGCTTTCTCCGGAGTCTCTGAGGCGTCTTGAACGTACTTCACGGCCGCGTTCCTAGGCCTCCGACGGCAGACCTTGCTGAAATGTCCTGTGATGCTACAGAAGGAACATTTTACGTGGAACGCCGGGCATTTTTTGTCATTGCCCATGTGGGATGGGCTGCCGCATCGATAACAGGTTCCTTGTCTGCCCTGGGCCCGCGGCCGGGGCGGCTGTTCCGAAACGTGGCTTGGCGAGGTATGGTGGGGCCCGGTGAGGTTCTTGACGGTGGGGCTGGCCGGTCGGAGATTTTGTACACTGTGGCAGGCGGCGTCACGTCTTTTTTGGCAGCGAGGGCGCAGTGTTTGGATAGCTCAGCTCGTTTTACGATGGCGATGATCTCGGGAAGAGGCGCTTCACCGCTGACCCATAGCTTTTCCTGGACGCTTGAATGGGTGGATTGCATGATGATTTGGTCTCTTTTGAGGTCGTCATGGAGGGCGCCAAATTTGCAGTTGATGGCCAGGCGCTTGAGGGCTGCTACGTAATCCTCCACTGATTCCGCCTCCGCTTGTTTCCGTTGGAAGAAGTTATAGCGGTCAATGGCAGTGCATACCACGGGCTGGTAGTGGGTGTCCAGGTCGTCGAGGGCGTGTTGGAAGACGTCGTCATCGTCTGGAGCCCTCGTCTTCTTTACCATCTGCCCGTACACACGCAGTCCCTCCAGGCCTAGATTATGGAGGAGGATCTTTTTGCGCCGTTTGCTCGAGAAGTCGTCCTCGCCTTCGTCCTCCAGCGCTGAGAGGTAGTTCAGAAAGTACGCCTTCCAGTCAGCCCATTTCATGGCGGGTTAGCCGGGCTTGGGCAGGTAGGGCACCGGGTTGTGCGGACATGGTGCGTGTGGCGTGGGCAGTCGTGGCACTGGTGGCGCTCGTGGTGCTCCGATGGGGGCTCGTAGAGATGGAGGCGCCGTTACTCGGGCCTGGAGGAGACCGCTGCCTGTTCACAGGGGGGCTCCGAGGTGTCCAGGGCGGGCTGATGTCTGTGACGGTGCCCCTAAGGGGTCTAGTGGTCACTGAGGCCGCGTGGAGTAGGGTCCGAAGGCCCTCTCAAGGCGCAGGTGGGGAGGTGTGCTGCCGTGCCCCCTGCCTGATGGTGGTGGGTTTTGCACTGTTTGTTGCTGGGGCCTCAGGGAACGGCGGCCGTGCCTGTGCAGCGCAGGGCCTGCTGTGCGTGTGCGCGCGCCGATATGCGCGCCGAGCTGGTCGTGGGCGCGGTCGTTGTGCGCGGCTGTAGGCGGGCGGGCGTAGCGCCGTGGAGGGCTTGCTGGTGGCCGAGGCAAGGGGGTGTGCGGGAAGTGGGGCGCCCCTTGCCTGGTGGGCCGCGTTAGCTCTTCCCTACCTACCGGTGTCGTGTTCAGGCGGTGCGCGGGTCTTCCACCTCGTCGCCACTGTGGTGCTGCATGTTCAACTCCCCTCTTGGAAGGACAGGCGGACACAGCATGGAAGGTGTGTATACACCTTTATTTAACTTTACATCAAGCAGTAGGGAGAGCGCATCCTTGCGCCAACGAGTCGCACTCTCGAGTCCTAGTTCTCCCGCGTCATGTCCGGCCGCAGAGCTCCCGCCCGGTCAAGTGACGCGGAGAGCTAGACCGTGACTTTACAAACATGTCGCCCCAGCTGTGACTGAGTACTCCCCGACATACGTTCTCTCCAGGCTGTAAATGTGAGCACCTCCCTGCTGTTCCAGGTTAGAACTGTAGCTCCTCACCTCCGAGCTCTGACTGCGAGTACCCAGCTCTCTTTGCTTTGATTGTATTGACCCTTACTCTCCTTGCTGGGACTGTGAGTACCTCTCTCCATGCCGTGACTCCCCATGATATAAATGTGAGTACCTCCTGCGCTCCCTTTTGTATATGTGAGTACAGCTCGCCCCCTCTATAGCTTTGAGTAGCGCCTGCTCCTCCAGGCAGGTTGCTGGCAGCTGTTCTCTTTGAGTACACTGGACTGGTCAAAAACATCTGTGGTCCTCATCCTAGCCCTGAAATGTTCCGTTCTTGCTCAGCTGAAGGGTTTCCATACAGATTGGGACAGACTTGGAGGTATTTAGGTGCTACACCGCGGGCAAAACTGTAAGCCTACATCCAGAGAATACCTACTACCATAATAACTGTTACCTGTTTGAGCAGCGGATCTTAGAGTACTCCCACAATGGCTGGCCTTAATGCTATGAGTATCAGTACCACTGCTACTGGGCATCTCACAAAGTGATGAGTGACTGCTTGAATGAGTCTCCGCCACTGGTAAATACTCGGTTAGGGGTGGCTTGTTTTCCCTTTCAGAGGGGACCAGGCCTGGCAGCTGTGGCTGGATTGTTCTGCCTGGAGTAGGCTACATCTGATTTCCATGGCTCTTGGGGTGTCTGGGGCAGGTATGTGGGATATTCTGCATAATCTGTGTTCTATTTATTTGGTGGTTCCAATTGGAGGCAGTAGCCTCTTTTTATTGGTTCCAGTCTGTAATGACAGTGCTGGCATCAAACAAATGGGCTGGATTGAGGCCCAAGGTAAAATTACCGGTGGCTTAAAGAAATCCAAGCATTCCTTCCAGCACATTCAGATGTGGGTCCCTTGTTTGCACCTCACTCAAGAGGCCCCAGTTGCCTGAAACCGATCTGTGGCTGCTTGTTTTCCCATTCTGAGGGATCCTGGCTTGGAGGCCCAGGCTGGACCGTTCTGATTGGAACAGGACCATGCCTGATTTGCATGAGGGCGTTTCCTGCCTGCAGTGGCACTGAGGACTGAAAAAGAGTGACTTGAAGGCAGCCAGAGTAACTACCAGTGGATGAGATTAATTCAAGCATTCCACCCATCGCTTTTTTGCTTTGCTCAGTGCGACGCCCTAAGTGTGACTGATACGGCCAGATGTGAGTCTCGTGCTCACTATGTCATGGGACTCAAGTAGAACCTCACTGACAATGCCCAAATATGCTGGAGGGGACCTTACATGGCAGTTCGGCTGGACTATTCCTATTGGAGCAGGACCAGGGGTGATTTCCATATGGCTGATTTCTATCTGGGGTGGCATGGCGGACAAAAAAATGAATTGGCTGGATTGTGGCCCAGAGTAATTACCAGTGTCTGAGATAATTCAAGAAATCCACCCAACACTTTTTTGTTTTCCCAAACACCTTTTTGTTTTCCGCACTACCACTGCCTGTACTACTCATATTGCTACTAGTAATGGTTCTATTAATACTTTTATGAGTACTAATGCTACTGGCACTACTATACCTGCCATCGGTGGGGCTCTTAGTATCGCTAATGGCTTTCTTGGAGTAGTACTACTGGTACTATTACTATTGACTATACACAGGGCTGATTGGAGGGGCGTTGGCCAGAGGTCACCAGGGCATAAAACTGCACGCTGGAGCGGACGCGCAGGTATTAGAAGTCGCGCTAAGCCAGGCAGTGCTCAGTTCTTTTTAAAACTTACTTTTAACTTTTTAAACTTACCTGATTTTAATCTGCTAAGTGTGTAATCCTCTGTTGTTCACTGCGCTCGCTGCATCTCGCACCGAATCTCCCTCTGGGCCGGTCCTGCCTCCGTGGGGTGTTTAGCTGCTGCACAGCAGGGCTGATTGGAGGGGCGGGGGCCAGAGGTCACCAAGGCATAAAACTGCACGCTGGAGCGGACGCGTGCAGCGGGCGCGCCGAAGGCGTGCCTAAGGCAAGCCCGTCTGCGCCCGTCCGCGCTCGCACGGGTCCAGGGGCCAGGACCCCTGGCCCTTCCCTAGTATACTCGGGTGAGGAACTCAGAACCCTCGACAGCAATCCCTGCCCCTTAAGCAGAGAGACCGTAAATATACTTCAGAGAGAAGGACTCCTCATACCACAGGGCAGGAAGTCATCTAGCTCTATCCCTGTACACACCCCGGGTGATTACAACCCTGGTAACAATAACTGTAACAACCTGAAACTCTCCGTTCTAAACACACGCTCCCTCCAGAAACACGCCCTAGAAACCTTGACACTCCTACAAAATGATAGCCCCGACATCCTTGCCCTGACTGAAACTTGGCTTGATGAGGACTCCGGCCCCACCTTAGTAGCATCACTTCCGGACGGATATGATGCCATCTGGCACAACAGGTTAGGGGTAGAAGAGGAGGGGGGGGTGGCGCTCCTGTACAAAAATCATCTGAAAATTGAGAAGTTGTCAGGAGATAATCAAGAAGGAGCTGACATTTTAATAAGCAAGATCTGTTTTAGTTCATCTAGTATAGCAATCATGGTAGTCTACCGCCCACCTAAATGCCCTCCACGCTTCGTGGATCTCCTCACGGAATGTGTTACCAATCTTAGGTCACGTTTCCAACAACTTCTGGTGTTAGGAGACTGCAACTATCACTGGGATCTACAACCTAGAGGAGTTCAGGCCCTACAACTAGAGGAGACGTTTACTTTTCTTGGGCCTGAACAACTAGTAACGACCCCTACACATGAAAAAGGACATGCCTTAGACTTGGTCTGGTCCACTCTCACGCTCGTAAACTTAGTGGAGACCTCCCCCTGTGCATGGTCAGACCATTACTTTATCAACCTTCAACTCCCCATAGCTAGGTGCGAGGGACGTCCACCCACTAACTGGAAACTAATTAGAAGCTGGACAAAAATTGAGGGCCCTAAACTAGGAAACCTGCTCAGAGGAATACCTCCTAGGAGGCCGGAGAATGCAGATATTGAAGAGTGGACTGAATCCATCTCCAGCCAGTTAGTTTCTGCCATCAATATACTAGCCCCTGTCAAAAAAATAAAAATTGGTAACAATGGTAAGGGCGCACCATGGTTCACGGAGGAGCTCAGGTCTTTGAAACGTTCACTTCGCCACCACGAACGCCGTTGGCGCAAAGCCTACGAACCCAGGCCCTCGCAGATTACAGGGCAAGAGTCTCCATTTACAAAAAGGCACTACTTAACAGGAAGGCTGAATATTTTGAAAATAGAATCTTGATGGCAACTAACAAACAAAAAGAAACATTCAAAATCCTCAAAGAATTGAGTCACAAACCACCACTGGAGACACCGTCCAACCTGGAACTATGCAATACATTTTTATCCTTCTTTTCCGACAAAATACAAGACATTCTGGCCGATATTGACAACTCCCCCTTTAAGCAATCTCACTATGAAGATGTCAAGACCCCGGGACAAGGGGTAGAGTTGATCTCTTCTTTTCAAACACTTGACCTAGAGACCTTCCGACGCATTGCATCTAAAATTAAATCTGGCTCACCCGCAGATCCATGCCCCCCTAGGATCTTTAAACTAGCCCTTCCAGAGATTGAGGGAGATATTGTAGCCCTGCTGAACCGCTCGCTGGAAACCGGGAAGGTTCCAAGGGGCATATCTACAAGGGCCGGAGTTAAAATTATCGCCGCTTTAGCGTCCGTTTTCGGACGAAAAGCGGCGATAATTTTAACGCCCTATTAGCAAGGACACGCTAACGCGTGAATCCATGCTACATCGCCCTTTCCCTATCGCCCAGCTCTGCATCTCTAATGAGATGCAAAGTGGGCGTTCCTCCCCAGAATAACGGGAGAAATGTCGCTAAGCGACATTTCTCCTATTATCAAGCCCCACGCAAAGAAGCATAGCGACAAGAAAAGTAGCGATAACCTCTGTTATCGCTACTTCCCTTACGCCTGCTTTGACACTGACTTAGCCATGATATCCTATGGAAGGTGGATATCATGGCTAAGTATGTGTGGCCCTATCAGCAAGCTATCGCCAGAAGTTGTGCGATTATCGCTGGATTTCCAGCGATAATCGCACAGTTGGCAGCTTGCGCTCTGAATTTTATCGCTTTGGAGATAAGCGTTGCTGATAGCACGCTATCTCCGCGATAAAATTCAGAGTTGGCCGGCGATAATTATCCTCACACTAAGAGCGCTGAGCGATAATTATTGCCAGCCCTTGTAGATATGCCCCCAAGTCTCTTCAAAGAAGCCAGAGTAATTCCGTTACTCAAGAAGGCAGGAGCGGATAGTTCCAATATGAAAAACTTTAGGCCCATATCTCAACTCCCATTCTTGGCCAAAATCTTAGAACAGTATGTCTTGCAAACCGTATCCAGCTTTATAGAGGACCATCACCTCCTGGGAGACAGGCAGGCCGGCTTCCGTGCTCTTCATAGCACCGAGCTGGTGATGCTGTCAATACTTGACGACATCAGAAACAAAGCTGACAGCAAGAAGCCATGTGCTCTAGTCCTTCTAGACCTGTCAGCAGCGTTCGACACGGTCAACCACTCCCAACTTCTGAAAAGAATACAAGACATCGGGATTGGCGGCCCTATTCTCCAGTGGATTACCTCGTTCCTGACCGACCGCACCCAAAAAATTCAGATGGGTGACTGGGTCTCAGAGAGGGGAGCTATCCCCTGCGGAGTTCCTCAGGGGTCAGCACTCTCCCCCCTCCTGTTTAACATATACCTCAGACCTCTGATCAAGGCTCTCGCCTTGATGGACTGTCAGGTTTTCCATTATGCGGATGACACGCAAATTATTCTTCAAATAGAAGACACCCCACAGGCCCACTCCCGGGCAAAAGACATACTGCGATTCATGGTTAAGTGGATGACGGCCAACTCTCTTAAGATTAACCCAGACAAGACGGAGGTCCTGGCCGTCACCAATGAGAGCAATCCTTGGAACTCCCTTTACTGGCCACTCGAACTCGGTGACTACCCAGTCCCAGCAACGGTGGTAAAAAGTTTAGGAATCAAAATTGATGCCAAACTTTCATTGGCTGTTCAAGTTTCTACCGTGTTTGGTACTTGCATCAGCCTTCTCAGGCTGCTGAGGAGACTTTCCCCCATCCTCTCCCTCTCTACCATGAAGACAGTGGTGGCCGCCCTGATCCTGGCCAGGCTGGATTATGGGAATTCACTCTATATTGGATTACCAGACTCACTGTTGGGCAAACTTCAGGTGGTGATGAACGATGCCGCTAGGTTAATTTTCAAACTACCTAGACGCACGCGGGCATCACCCCTTCTGCAACAACTTCACTGGCTGCCCATCAAACAGAGGGCCAAATTCAAAGGACTCTGTATCACGCATAAGGCCCTCTTCGGACAGGCACCCCACTACATCAAAGAACGCCTGGAGAGATATGTCCCTGGCCGCTCACTTAGGTCCTCTACTGAGGGCCTCCTAAAATGCCCACGCTTTCACTACACTACTAAAGGAGGACGTGCCTTCTCTGTCCTGATACCGCCACTCTGGAACAAGCTGCCTAGTCAGCTCCGTGCGGAAGGACGCCTTCTTCCATTCAGAAAAAAACTCAAAACCCTCTTGTACATAGAAGCCTGGGCCTAACTATATTACCATCCCACCTGGAACTGACGCTGATCTTCTTGAAGCGCTTAGAGACCTGTTGGTATTAGGCGCTATACAAGTCGAAATTAACATAACATAACATAACATTAGTACTAATGATAGTAGTAGTAATAGTTCAAATAATATTTTTAAAAGTATGACTATTACTGGTGCTACTTTAATAATGATTACTACTACAACAACTAATACTGCCCCTCCTGCCTCTACTGGTACTTCTGGTGCCCCTAATAACAATACCACTAGTACTGATATAATACTAGTAAAAGTAGTAATACTCTAACACAGTGGTTTTTAACCTTTTGACTTCTGTGGGCCCCCACTTAATCATTACTGGAATCCAGGGACCCCCACTGAATTATTATTGGAATACGGGGATCCCCCTCAGTAAGTCATTACTAGAAGCCGGGCACCCGGCCTAAGCAATTTTGGTGACTTGAAACTCAAAAGAACACACAAAAAATACAGAAGCAAGCATTCGTCAAACCAATAAACAAATGATGGAATATTTTATTTAATTCACAAACAAATATACAAAATGAAAAATTTAATTTTAATGAGAAGGTTGCAGGTTTTCTAAATTCAACCGAGGGCCACCCATCTGCCATACTATATTCTGTTTGATGCGCTTGTGCTGCTCCCTATTGCTTAGTTTGTAAAAAAATAAGTGCTGGGCTCTCGTCAGGAAGGCCACTGCAGCTTGCACCACACATTGCCCCTGCCATGCTGCCAATGATAGTAACAACACAACTACTAACCGTCACACTCCTACAAGTGTGACAGTTCTGACTATTTCAGGCCCTCAAAGCTATAAGAGTGGCTTGGGTAGCATGTAATAGTCATTTTTAATGTCTATTGAATTAATAGTTAACTGTTGTTGTGGTAATCTCTAAATTAGCCAGACAACACCACCCTGTGGTAGACTGTCAAGATCTGGTGTTGGCAATTAAGTGCTGGTGCCGAGCACTGGAAACCACCGGCTCAAATGAAGCACTGCTGTTCCCACAAATCAATCTGAGAACACAACTTGATTTTTAGCCTCCATTTTCATATTCCTTGACATTTAAGGAACATTTTAAAATGTTCAATGTTGCATCTTTATTTATATACACTTTATTAATCTTTTTTTTTTTCATGTAAGTGGTCACAGACCCATGAAGCAGGTGTCACTGACCCCCCTGGGGTCCCTAGACCACAGGGTGAGAACCGCTGCTCTAACAGGTACTACTGGCCTTCCTGTATGTAATACTATGGATATTACTGTGAGAGGCATTATTATAACACCTGCAAATGCTACTACTGGTTCTACAATTAGTGACACCTATTTTACAGATACTGATAGTAGTACAAGCATGATTACAGGACCTCTATTAATAGTCCAACCCACACTACAACAGATCCTACACCAGTTAGTACTCCTTCCACTGCCACTACAGTTATTGCTACCTCCAGCAGGACACTGCTGTTGAGATTACTATAGTACGACCATTACCCATGCCTACAGTAGTAGTATTACTATTGTTAGTACCGTTGATAGAGCTAGATTTCTCAAATTAAGCATTGCTTTATTTTTATGTTTCAGACAGACTGCATTTAAAATGGCACACAAATTTTGGTGCAAGTGAAAACACATGGCACATGCCTAGTCAAAAGTTTTTTTAAAAGTGGCACTTTTGGTGCATGCAAAGTGAAAAACATAAAATGAGGCTTGGTCATAAATGCTTTCCGTCTGAAATGCTTGTGCTGAATTAACGTGTTTTTGCAGTGTAGAGAAAACTTGTGATTTCAGTGGCCTCTTTAGCTTTGAATCATGGAATGTGTTCTCTCTTCCCAGTTTCTTTTCCCTTATAATCTACACTCCCTGTTCCTGTCTCAAGAGACTTTGGCTTTGTTGCATATTTAGACAATATATATTCAGTTCATAGCACATCTTTTTGTAATGTGTATTAATTAACCATGCACCATCACTACACGGGGGCAAAGCATTTTCATGAAAAGCTATCTAAAACATTAGAGCATGTTGCTATGAGTATGTATTAACTGTGTGCGCTTTCAAAATTTACACTAGTGCATGTTTTATGCTATGTTGTACATTGCAAATTTTTGCATGTTGTGCACAAATAATAAGAAAAGCTGCTTTAAAACTAATAGCTTTTGCTAGGTAATCATTTATACAGGGTATTAGTATGGGGAGGTAAAACATAATGGGTTTCATTTTGTAAATTAATACTCTTTTTGTGTTTATTTTGTTTTTGGGCCTAAGATAAAATGGCTGCCTGTGAATCCAGCAAGGCTGAGAATTGTACTGAATGAGAGACGCATGCGCAGAACTGCCAAGTGCCTCAAGTGAAGACACATGGGTCAAGGCCACCATTAACTGTACATTCTTGTTACCCTGCCAATGTATCAGTGTTTGTGGAATGTGTCCTTCCTGCGTGCGATGTGACAGGAAGGAGGAAATAGACTGAAACATTTTTCCTAGTAAATGTTGCTAAAACATATAATTGTATTAATCATTAACGCTTCTTTTGTTAAAACTGGTATGGGTTGGATTTGCCAATGAGAACAGGATGGTGAGACCTCATGTCATCTATCCTAACCAATTACGGTGCAAGCTTTACTGAAAATTGCAACCTTATTAGTATAGTCAGCCAAGAATTAGAGTATAAATAATGACCTCTTTAGGGGCTTGGGGGCTTTAGAGGCTTTAGAAGCTTTAGGGGGTGCAGCCTGAGAGGAGATTGCGTCAGAGGAGAGACAGATGGAGGTGGGGGTTCTTGCTCATATTTTTTTAGAGAGTCCTTGCAGGTCATATTTTTGGCAAGGCAGATCACATTCCTCTGTGGTCTGTGAAGGAGGGGCCTTTTCAGGAGCAGCGTCTCTCTGTGAACACAGAGAGGACAGATGAACAGACCAGGGCAGAGGGTGCAACTGATAGAAAAGGTTTAGAATTAGATGCTAAAACTCTAAGTTTATGCTTTGACTAACTAATTAGTTTTGAAAAGATTTATTTGTCTTATGCATTTATTTCTCTTTATGGGAGATTTTGCCAATTATTAATTATTGATTAGCCTTGCATAATTCACTCTTGAATTATATTTCCTGAACTTTCTTTGGAGAATTCTGATTGACATTTGATTGCCTCATTCCCTTCCTTTATGGAATGTTTTGTATGCAACCTATAATATGTTCTGTATTAATTCTATTTTTCCTGTTTTCCAAATTCTGTAACCTGATTGATATTTGACTAATGAATAAAGGGTCAGAGAACCTTAACTTTTAACTAGAAAATAAAACCCTTTAAAATACTCACAACTCTCTTTATTGGCTTAAATATTAATTGCATTTTTGATTTTTCATGTTTATGTAAAGTCTCCTGATGGTAATATACAGTGGCAAGGGTCCAGTACCTTTGCAGCGGTAAATTAGAAGGTAAATGAGGTTTTGCATTGAGAAATTACAGTGAAATTACCGCTGCATCAGTTTCTGGTAGCAAGAGGAAGGTTATTATCAATTAGTTTGGTGATGAAGGATTATTAATATCACCATCAACTATTTGACTAATGGTCCATTGACCTTAGGAGGAGAGTTGATCTGTGAAAATTAGTTCTAGAAAATAATTGCCCAAGTTAGATAAATGTCCAAGTCCTGATTCCTGACTCCAATGCTCAGAACCTGAAGACTGGCAAAGCAGTACTGGAAGGTGATGCAAGAAGGCGATTGCTGGAGTGGTGTGAGTATCAATAGGGTTGTGAAATGTTGTTAATGTGCTAGGATGTATTTTGAAGTGTTGAAAATAGTAAGGGTTTTGACTGTTGGTGAAAAGTTTGCTCATTTTTGACTTGATGGTTTTATTGATTATATTGGTAATTTCATAGGACAGAATTTTTGATTATTGATTATATGCTCTTAACATGAAAAGTTAGTGTCTTGTTCTATGTTGTCTGGAAAAACAGGTATGTACACCTGTGGAAATCCCGGGAAGGAATAGATGGTGGTAACTGGAAGCCACACTGCAGGAGGTTACTCCTCTGCTGGAAGTAATACTGAGAAGCTACGTAGGGCTGGCAGTGTTACAACAGGGACCATATATCGTATAAAAGTGAGTGTGAATGGTAGCATAAGGATTTTACCTGCGAAGTCACTGGGTCTACTTCCCAAAAGGGGTATCCAAGTAACAGGTCTTATCTGGAGCTTGAGTGAAGGGTAAGCGGAAGGGATTTACTCGCAGTGTTTGAAGAGTAAACAGAAGTTCTTACTTTGTGAAGAGTAAGCGGAATGTGTTACTTGCAGTGAAAAGAAATCTATCCTTTGTTTAGTGGAGCAGACAGAGTAGCGAATGTTTTTATGTTGTTATTAACAGAATTTTGATTAAGAAAACTCAGAAAAATATTGCCGTAAGATTCTGTAAAGGAGGAGTCAGTAGTAGGAGTTAAACTGACTGAAATTGAAACTGACAGCATTGGAGAAAAGAAATTGCATTGAACTATTGCAGAAATGAAAATGTTTGAAGGTTTAAAGAAACTGTTAGGAGGTAAAGTGAAAAATTTGTTTTTAATTGGTGATGCTCCTGAAGGAACACCCGTGCATTTTATGTCTACCAATTTGGGACAAAATTCATGTATGTGGGTTCACCAATGGTGCAAGATTACTGAAAAAGAAGGTCTTTTGAGGTTTCCAAAAGATGGTACTTTTGAATTGCAAATTATTGACAAATTAAGGGAAGTGTTATGTGAAATAAAGACACCATCTAGAGCTGCACAATTTGAGGCCTTAAGCATGTGGGAAAAGACAGCAAGAGACACAGCAAGTGAGGATAAAAAGGTAAAGCACCAGATGCAGGAGAAGGGAATTAATGATGATAAAAAGCTTCAAATAAATAATGATTCAGGGGATGAAATAATGGATGCATTGTTAACTGAGTGTCCGCCACTTTATGTGGTTCCCATTAAAAATAGTGTACCAGTAAGTACTACAGTGGCTACTGCTTCTGTTGAACAGAGAGAAACACAGACTGAGAGAACTGTGCAGACATTTCAGATTGACCCACTACCTGTTGATTCAGCATTGAAAGTGATACCTCCAGGTGTTACTGCTTTAAATGTGACTGATTCAGTCCAGATATCACAAACTACAGATGCACAGGCAATGCCTAGAAAAATTGTGACTGTCCCAATTAATATGGCCCCTACTCAAAAGGTTCAAACAGCTGCAGAAGGAGTAATTATGGCAGGGTTTATTTCAGAAACTCAGAATTCACAGATTATTGAACAGAAATTACCCCAGACAGTCCAAGCACTGAAAGGTGGGGGAGAAATAGTCTTTACAACACCAATAGCCCAGGGAAAAATGAATATATTTGAAGATGGGATTTTTCAACCCTGCTGTGAGGAAGCAGCAGTGCTTAAAAGATAGAGAGCATGGGGGAACAAATTAACCCAGACCCTGAAAAAGAGAGACAGCTAAGTGTTTTAAAATCAACATTTGAACATGAAGAAATTGACAGTCCCTGCTGTTCAAATCATGAAAATGTGAACCAGTGTCAGGAAAAAGAATTAATTTCCCTGAGTAAGGAAACAAATACATGTGCAGTAACTACACATGGTAGACTGACCGATTAGGCTCAAAAATATGAAATTAATGTTTCAGGAAGTTTTCCATTTCAGAAAAGCTTCAGGGTACATATGAATAATGAAGCAAATGAGAAAATGTGTTCTTCAGGAATGCAATTGCACATTGCAGAAATAATAAAATATAATTTCAAATGCAATGGGTTTGAGAAATTAGGAGACAAGTGGGCAAGAAAACATGAGAAGAAAAACAAACCACCAGACCTTGTTAGGGAAAATAATAAACAGGATGAGGGAGAAGCTTTTGCTTACTCATTGAGAGAAAAGGTGGGAGAAGTGCATGTTCATGTGCCACGGAACAAAGGTGAACTTGCAGCATTTCTGAACACATTCCCACAATTGAGAGACAAACTTATGCAGTGGTACCCACAAGTTGATGGATTTGATGACATTTTAAAAGAGTTGTGCATTAATTTGGAAATGTTCTTTGACATTGTCATGCAGACTGAATTGTGGTTAGAATCTAAAGTTGTTGTGCAAAGGCCAGGTGAGGAGACAATGATAAGGGTTTGCATGAATGCACCATCATTTTCTGTTGTTATTGAGAAAAACGTAGCAGTGATTACTTTCCTGAAGGGCAGAGTGCCAGCAAAGGATGTTGATTGGGTACAGATGAAAAGAACACAGGATGGAAGTAAAGGTGTTTTGGGTCGTGCAAATTCTGGTATGGATGTTGCACTGCTGGAAAAAGTGTCCTTTTGCCATCTTTTTAACAGATTTGAGCATTGGAAGAAGAAAAATAAATTTAAACATGATGCACAAACACATAGAAAAATGCAGATGTAAAGTATGCCAGTTAAGCAAATGCAAATGTCAGTTCAGAAACAGGTACCAATGGCAGGAACTTTTCAAGCACAGATGGTCCCACAAAATATGGAAAATTCTAAAATTAATTTAAATAAGTTGTCCAGAGCAAATGTGAATTATTTTCAGAAACAAAATCAGAACCCAGTTCAACAGGTTGCTATATTTGAAAATGAGAGTTTTAACCCTAACAATTCTGAATTTACCAAGTCCATTGTGAAAGCAGTGGAAGATCCAGACTTAGTTGTAGGAATTTTAAAAGGAGAAATTACAAACCCAGTTTTAGAAGAATTTGCACCCAAAATAGGCCCATTTGAGGAAAATTGCCAATTTGTTGTTTGTGACTCAGGCCTGGCAGGAAAACAATTGTTTTGCAAATTAAACAGCACAGATTACTGTACACCAGATAATGTTAATTTTCAGATTCCTGATGAGGATGTACATTTTAAAATGGTCCAACAAGAGACAGCTGTAACATTGGTTTCAGAGAGAACAGTTGAAAAATTACCTTCTGATTTGAAAGAAATAATAAACACAGAAATAAGAGAGTTCACAGAGAAGGATGTCAGATTAATAAAATGTGCAGACCATGTCTTATTCAAATTAGAACCAGATGACATGTATTCAAGAACACCATCAGTTGCAGAAATTTTACCCATAATTGGAGATAAACTGAGTACAGGATTTTTCATGGAATTGATTGGAAGTTTATGTAACTTTCTGATCACAGGTTCACAGAAACTAAATGAAAAGAACAGATTAGTGCAGGAGATTAATAGCATCATTTTCCCATGTTGTCCTGTGGTACCGAATCCAGCCAATATATTTTTTAACATTCCATGTGCTGAAGAATGGCTTACTGTTATTGATTTTTGTCATGTTCATGTAACAGTGCCATTGCACGAGAATAGTCAGGAGTACTGTCAAAAAGAAAATGAATGTCTGGGACACATAATTGGAAAGGGAGGTAGAAAGGTGTCACCAAAGAGAGTGGAAATAATTCACCAGATAAATCCACCTCAAATTCAGAAAGAAGTCAGGAAATTTTTGGGAATGGTTAGAAAGTGGTTACCAGACCTTTACCTAGTGGCTAAGCCTTTACTGAGGCTGACACACAAGGATGTGTCTGATCCGCTTCCATTGGACAACAATTGCACCAAAGCATTCCTAGAGTTGAAAGAGAAAAAGTGTCGCGCCCCGGCACTAGGAATGCAAGTTTATTTAAAAGAAAATACACCAATTTGCAGTGAGAGGGAGGGCTGCGCTCTCTCAGTGCCTGTTCAAAAACATGAATGTGTTCAAAGGTCTGTGATGTATTTCCCAATGACCTTTGATCCCAACATCAATGAAACTGAATATGAGTGTCTAGATGTCATGAAAATATGCATAAAGCCAAGATCAGACTTTAAGGATGAACGTCTGATTCAGCCCAACAATGTCCATTTTGTAGATGGCCCATGTTTGAAAGGTAACAATGACACATTAAAAGCAGCACATGCTGTGCTTCCTATACATTATGTTGTCAAAGCTTCATGACTTTCAGTAGTTACCTCAGCCTAAAGTTCGAAATTGATTGCCCTTACCATAACATGCAGTATATCTGCTCAAATGGGAGTCACTGTTGTCATGGGAGAGAGAATTGCTAATTCAGTTGCACAAAATTGTATTCTGTTAGCATATACATTCAAAGGAATCTTCACAGGTGAATTAATAGAGGCTCAAGAAATTGTTTCAGAAGCAGAACAACAGGGTAGTATCAGAACTGTTTTTGAAAAAAGTGACAACTGCATAGT
This sequence comes from Calotriton arnoldi, assembly GCA_963921515.1. Lineage (NCBI taxonomy): Eukaryota > Metazoa > Chordata > Amphibia > Caudata > Salamandridae > Calotriton > Calotriton arnoldi. Next base: position 742,021 of record CAWUFW010003837.1, on the reverse strand, counting down.
AGCAAATGTGTTATTGCAAAAACTGATGCCCAGGTATAGATTGCCAGTTTCTCTGAAATCAGATCATAATGAGGTTTCAAAGATGATGAGTGCAGAACAACAGATTGGACAAAGATTCGATTGTAGCCATCTGCCTGAAGTTTCAAGCATAATAAAGCAACACAAAGACAGCACAGACACTTTGCAAAAGACTGTGTTTCAGCATCACCAAAGTGGCTTGAAAATGAACATGCAAATGCACTTGTGAAAAACACTGATGAAAATGCTAGCCATTGCTGTGAAGGTCTGGCTGATGTGGAGCGTGCAGTTTCTCACCAGATTGCAGCTGTTACACAAGATCTGCATAATGGATGGTGCAACGACTTTGATCTGAGAGATGCTGTGAAATGGAAAGGCCTGTTCCAAAGGATCCTGGCAAAGACTGTTGTGAAATGTGGTGGCCTTCCAAATTGGGTGCATGCCTCTCACACACGTATGGTCCTGTGTCCCCCTGATAAAACAGCTCCTCTTCAAGAAGAGATGCCAGCAGTGGTCAAAAGTCCACAGAAGAGGGTCAGTCAAGCTGTAAGGGAACACACAGAGTCTGAAGCAGCACTAGAGAAAACTGAAGTGGCACGGGAAAAGCAAAAAATGGAAACTGACTCAGATGAAAGCGGTGTCCAAAGGGTGAAAGAGTCAGATGCAGCCTCTGAAGAAGAAATTAGTGCTGTGGGCCTACGAGTTGAGGTAGGAAAAAGCTGGCTGAAAGGGTATCCAAAACGTCTGGAGTGGTCCTTTGAAAAATCATTTGCACCTATAGCTGAAACATCTGAATCTGATCAAAGTGAAAATAAAAGTGAAAGGCTTGGATTGAAAAAGTGCAAGGAATTGATGGTGCTCTGTCAGAGTTTCTCAGCACCTGAGTGGTCAAAATGCATGGACAAAGTACAGAATGCCACTTTGAATGAACTGTATGAGCCACCCTGATGGCAAGCTGGTGACAAAGAGAAAAAGAAAGGCTGAAACAATAACAGAGAATTGTCAAGAGCTGAAGAGAAAAGAATCTTTGAATGATGAAAGAAAAAGAAGAAAATAGAAAAGAGAACTGTCCTGTTGAATTTTCCTTTTATTATTTTAGTTACTTATTTTAGAGAAGACTAACAGTTCCAAGAAGCTACTTACAGAACTCTGCACTAAACTTTGATCTGATTACAGACAAGACTTGTGTTTGCCTTAGAAATACAAGTAAAATTGTTATATGCTCATCTTTTGCAATAAAAACGTCACTTGTGAAAATAAATAAGTGTGATGATCTACAAATCATTTGAGGTATCATGATTTGTTATCATCAAAGGGTGAGTTGATAGAGCTAGATTTCTCAAATTAAGCATTGCTTTATTTTTATGTTTCAGACAGACTGCATTTAAAATGGCACACACATTTTGGTGCAAGTGAAAACACATGGCACATGCCTAGTCAAAAGTTTTTTTAAAAGTGGCACTTTTGGTGCATGCAAAGTGAAAAACATAAAATGAGGCTTGGTCATAAATGCTTTCCGTCTGAAATGCTTGTGCTGAATTAACGTGTTTTTGCAGTGTAGAGAAAACTCGTGATTTCAGTGGCCTCTTTAGCTTTGAATCATGGAATGTGTTCTCTCTTCCCAGTTTCTTTTCCCTTATAATCTACACTCCCTGTTCCTGTCTCAAGAGACTTTGGCTTTGTTGCATATTTAGACAATATATATTCAGTCCATAACACATCTTTTTGTAATGTGTATTAATTAACCATGCACCATCACTACACGGGGGCAAAGCATTTTCATGAAAAGCTATCTAAAACATTAGAGCATGTTGCTATGAGTATGTATTAACTGTGTGCGCTTTCAAAATTTACACTAGTGCATGTTTTATGCTATGTTGTACATTGCACATTTTTGCATGTTGTGCACAAATAATAAGAAAATCTGCTTTAAAATTAATAGCTTTTGCTAGGTAATCATTTATACAGGGTATTAGTATGGGGGAGGTAAAACATAATGGGTTTCATTTTGTAAATTAATACTCTTTTTGTGTTTATTTTGTTTTTGGGCCTAAGATAAAATGGCTGCCTGTGAATCCAGCAAGGCTGAGAATTGTACTGAATGAGAGACGCATGCGCAGAACTGCCAAGTGCCTCAAGTGAAGACACATGGATCAAGGCCACCATGAACTGTACATTCTTGTTACCCTGCCAATGTATCAGTGTTTGTGGAATGTGTCCTTCCTGCGTGCGATGTGACAGGAAGGAGGAAATAGACTGAAACATTTTTCCTAGTAAATGTTGCTAAAACATATAATTGTATTAATCATTAACGCTTCTTTTGTTAAAACTGGTATGTGTTGGATTTGCCAATGAGAACAGGATGGTGAGACCTCATGTCATCTATCCTAACCAATCACGGTGCAAGCTTTACTGAAAATTGCAACCTTATTCGTATAGTCAGCCAAGAATTAGAGTATACATAATGACCTCTTTAGGGGGCTTGGGGGCTTTAGAGGCTTTAGAAGCTTTAGGGGGTGCAGCCTGAGAGGAGATTGCGTCCGAGGAGAGACAGATGGAGGTGGGGGTTCTTGCTCATATTTTTTTAGAGAGTCCTTGCAGGTCATATATTTTGGCAAGGCAGATCACATTCCTCTGTGGTCTGTGAAGGAGGGGCCTTTTCAGGAGCAGCGTCTCTCTGTGAACACAGAGAGGACAGATGAACAGACCAGGGCAGAGGGTGCAACTGATAGAAAAGGTTTAGAATTAGATGCTAAAACTCTAAGTTTATGCTTTGACTAACTAATTAGTTTTGAAAAGATTTATTTGTCTTATGCATTTATTTCTCTTTATGGGAGATTTTGCCAATTATTAATTATTGATTAGCCTTGCATAATTCACTCTTGAATTATATTTCCTGAACTTTCTTTGGAGAATTCTGATTGACATTTGATTGCCTCATTCTCTTCCTTTATGGAATGTTTTGTATGCAACCTATAATATATTCTGTATTAATTCTATTTTTCCTGTTTTCCAAATTCTGTAACCTGATTGATATTTGACTAATGAATAAAGGGTCAGAGAACCTTAACTTTTAACTAGAAAATAAAACCCTTTAAAATACTCACAACTCTCTTTATTGGCTTAAATATTAATTGCATTTTTGATTTTTCATGTTTATGTAAAGTCTCCTGCAGCGGTAAATTAGAAGGTAAATGAGGTTTTGAATTGAGAAATTACCGTGAAATTACCGCTGCATCACCAGTACTGGTTGTTAAAGGTCCAGTTGTACTGAAGCGTTACGAGTCAGGCCAGTAACAATGGCGCCAATAGAATCAGTTCTTGCAGTGATTCTAGTAAAGTGGGTAAATGGGCTTATTCGCTGGGTACATGTGAGGAGGGCAGAATTGCATGGTATATATGTGTGTATGTATGTATATATATGTATATATATATATATATATATATATATATATATATATTTCGCTCCAATGTCCACCTGGGCGCTCACAGCACTCTTGCGACGGGTGCAGCAAATGGAGGTGGGTCCATTTAAAATGAAAGCTCCTGTCTTCAAAAGAAAACGCTGCACTCACGGGGTAAGTTCCACTCTTTAATCAGCGAGGACGCGTTTCGGCGTTCTGACTTCTTCTGCTCGCTTTGAATCAAACAGCAAATGCATGAATGTGCTTTTAAACTAGTAGATAGATTCCCATTGGGCGCAGCAGATAAAAGGAGGGAAGGGATAGGTCTATCCTGTACCAATCACATTCTCCCTCCGTTGTTATTACGGGAAACCTCTTGTGAAATGCTCCGGGAGTGAGAGTGTCAATACTCAAACAGTCTAGATGGCAGATACCGCTATCCCAGATTGTACCACGGCATGGGCACTCCCAAAGCAAACAGTCCATTCCTCCGTTTACTGCCGCCCGATCAGTTCAAAGTACCTCATGCTGCTGCCAAGATGATTGTCTCAGGGAGCCCTCGTCAACCACAAGGTTCCGTGATATGTAGCGCAGGGGTCGGTAAATATCCGTGACCCCACCAGCCTGTATGGCTGGCGACTGCGTCGACGCTGACACCACGATTACCTTTGTGGCGGTGCAAGGCGCCTTACAATACTTCGCTCCAATGTCCACCTGGGCGCTCACAGCACTCTTGCGACGGGTGCAGCAAATGGAGGTGGGTCCATTTAAAATTAAAGCTCCTGTCTTCAAAAGAAAACGCTGCACTCACGGGGTAAGTTCCACTCTTTAATCAGCGAGGACGCGTTTCGGCGTTCTGCCTTCTTCTGCTCGCTTTGAATCAAACAGCAAATGCATGAATGTGCTTTTAAACTAGTAGATAGATTCCCATTGGGCGCAGCAGATAAAAGGAGGGAAGGGATGGGTCTATCCTGTACCAATCACATTCTCCCTCCGTTGTTATTACGGGAAACCTCTTGTGAAATGCTCCGGGAGTGAGAGTGTCAATACTCAAACAGTCTAGATGGCAGATACCGCTATCCCAAATTGTACCACGGCATGGGCACTCCCAAAGCAAACAGTCCATTCCTCCGTTTACTGCCGCCCGATCAGTTCAAAGTACCTCATGCTGCTGCCAAGATGATTGTCTCAGGGAGCCCCTCGTCAACCACAAGGTTCCGTGATATGTAGCGCAGGGGTCGGTAAATATCCGTGACCCCACCAGCCTGTATGGCTGGCGACTGCGTCGACGCTGACACCACGATTACCTTCGTGGCGGTGCAAGGCGCCTTACAATACTTCGCTCCAATGTCCACCTGGGCGCTCACAGCACTCTTGCGACGGGTGCAGCAAATGGAGGTGGGTACATTTAAAATGAAAGCTCCTGTCTTCAAAAGAAAACGCTGCACTCACGGGGTAAGTTCCACTCTTTAATCAGCGAGGACGCGTTTCGGCGTTCTGACTTCTTCTGCTCGCTTTGAATCAAACAGCAAATGCATGAATGTGCTTTTAAACTAGTAGATAGATTCCCATTGGGCGCAGCAGATAAAAGGAGGGAAGGGATAGGTCTATCCTGTACCAATCACATTCTCCCTCCGTTGTTATTACGGGAAACCTCTTGTGAAATGCTCCGGGAGTGAGAGTGTCAATACTCAAACAGTCTAGATGGCAGATACCGCTATCCCAGATTGTACCACGGCATGGGCACTCCCAAAGCAAAACAGTCCATTCCTCCGTTTACTGCCGCCCGATCAGTTCAAAGTACCTCATGCTGCTGCCAAGATGATTGTCTCAGGGAGCCCCTCGTCAACCACAAGGTTCCGTGATATGTAGCGCAGGGGTCGGTAAATATCCGTGACCCCACCAGCCTGTATGGCTGGCGACTGCGTCGACGCTGACACCACGATTACCTTTGTGGCGGTGCAAGGCGCCTTACAATACTTCGCTCCAATGTCCACCTGGGCGCTCACAGCACTCTTGCGACGGGTGCAGCAAATGGAGGTGGGTCCATTTAAAATTAAAGCTCCTGTCTTCAAAAGAAAACGCTGCACTCACGGGGTAAGTTCCACTCTTTAATCAGCGAGGACGCGTTTCGGCGTTCTGCCTTCTTCTGCTCGCTTTGAATCAAACAGCAAATGCATGAATGTGCTTTTAAACTAGTAGATAGATTCCCATTGGGCGCAGCAGATAAAAGGAGGGAAGGGATGGGTCTATCCTGTACCAATCACATTCTCCCTCCGTTGTTATTACGGGAAACCTCTTGTGAAATGCTCCGGGAGTGAGAGTGTCAATACTCAAACAGTCTAGATGGCAGATACCGCTATCCCAAATTGTACCACGGCATGGGCACTCCCAAAGCAAACAGTCCATTCCTCCATTTACTGCCGCCCGATCAGTTCAAAGTACCTCATGCTGCTGCCAAGATGATTGTCTCAGGGAGCCCCTCGTCAACCACAAGGTTCCGTGATATGTAGCGCAGGGGTCGGTAAATATCCGTGACCCCACCAGCCTGTATGGCTGGCGACTGCGTCGACGCTGACACCACGATTACCTTCGTGGCGGTGCAAGGCGCCTTACAATACTTCGCTCCAATGTCCACCTGGGCGCTCACAGCACTCTTGCGACGGGTGCAGCAAATGGAGGTGGGTCCATTTAAAATTAAAGCTCCTTTCTTCAAAAGAAAACGCTGCACTCACGGGGTAAGTTCCACTCTTTAATCAGCGAGGACGCGTTTCGGCGTTCTTCCTTCTTCTGCTCGCTTTGAATCAAACAGCAAATGCATGAATGTGCTTTTAAACTAGTAGATAGATTCCCATTGGGCGCAGCAGATAAAAGGAGGGAAGGGATAGGTCTATCCTGTACCAATCACATTCTCCCTCCGTTGTTATTACGGGAAACCTCTTGTGAAATGCTCCGGGAGTGAGAGTGTCAATACTCAAACAGTCTAGATGGCAGATACCGCTATCCCAGATTGTACCACGGCATGGGCACTCCCAAAGCAAACAGTCCATTCCTCCGTTTACTGCCGCCCGATCAGTTCAAAGTACCTCATGCTGCTGCCAAGATGATTGTCTCAGGGAGCCCCTCGTCAACCACAAGGTTCGGTGATATGTAGCGCAGGGGTCGGTAAATATCCGTGACCCCACCAGCCTGTATGGCTGGCGACTGCGTCGACGCTGACACCACGATTACCTTCGTGGCGGTGCAAGGCGCCTTACAATACTTCGCTCCAATGTCCACCTGGGCGCTCACAGCACTCTTGCGACGGGTGCAGCAAATGGAGGTGGGTCCATTTAAAATTAAAGCTCCTGTCCTCTGCCATCTAGACTCTCACTCCCGGAGCATTTCACAAGAGGTTTCCCGTAATAACAACGGAGGGAGAATGTGATTGGTACAGGATAGACCTATCCCTTCCCTCCTTTTATCTGCTGCGCCCAATGGGAATCTATCTACTAGTTTAAAAGCACATTCATGCATTTGCTGTTTGATTCAAAGCGAGCAGAAGAAGGCAGAACGCCGAAACGCGTCCTCGCTGATTAAAGAGTGGAACTTACCCCGTGAGTGCAGCGTTTTCTTTTGAAGACAGGAGCTTTCATTTTAAATGGACCCACCTCCATTTGCTGCACCCGTCGCAAGAGTGCTGTGAGCGCCCAGGTGGACATTGGAGCGAAGTATTGTAAGGCGCCTTGCACCGCCACGAAGGTAATCGTGGTGTCAGCGTCGACGCAGTCGCCAGCCATACAGGCTGGTGGGGTCACGGATATTTACCGACCCCTGCGCTACATATCACGGAACCTTGTGGTTGACGAGGGGCTCCCTGAGACAATCATCTTGGCAGCAGCATGAGGTACTTTGAACTGATCGGGCGGCAGTAAACGGAGGAATGGACTGTTTGCTTTGGGAGTGCCCATGCCGTGGTACAATCTGGGATAGCGGTATCTGCCATCTAGACTGTTTGAATATTGACACTCTCACTCCGGGAGCATTTCACAAGAGGTTTCCCGTAATAACAACGGAGGGAGAATGTGATTGGTACAGGATAGACCTATCCCTTCCCTCCTTTTATCTGCTGCGCCCAATGGGAATCTATCTACTAGTTTAAAAGCACATTCATGCATTTGCTGTTTGATTCAAAGCGAGCAGAAGAAGGCAGAACGCCGAAACGCGTCCTCGCTGATTAAAGAGTGGAACTTACCCCGTGAGTGCAGCGTTTTCTTTTGAAGACAGGAGCTTTAATTTTAAATGGACCCACCTCCATTTGCTGCACCCGTCGCAAGAGTGCTGTGAGCGCCCAGGTGGACATTGGAGCGAAGTATTGTAAGGCGCCTTGCACCGCCACGAAGGTAATCGTGGTGTCAGCGTCAACGCAGTCGCCAGCCATACAGGCTGGTGGGGTCACGGATATTTACCGACCCCTGCGCTACATATCACGGAACCTTGTGGTTGACGAGGGGCTCCCTGAGACAATCATCTTGGCAGCAGCATGAGGTACTTTGAACTGATCGGGCGGCAGTAAACGGAGGAATGGACTGTTTTGCTTTGGGAGTGCCCATGCCGTGGTACAATCTGGGATAGCGGTATCTGCCATCTAGACTGTTTGAGTATTGACACTCTCACTCCCGGAGCATTTCACAAGAGGTTTCCCGTAATAACAACGGAGGGAGAATGTGATTGGTACAGGATAGACCTATCCCTTCCCTCCTTTTATCTGCTGCGCCCAATGGGAATCTATCTACTAGTTTAAAAGCACATTCATGCATTTGCTGTTTGATTCAAAGCGAGCAGAAGAAGGCAGAACGCCGAAACGCGTCCACGCTGATTAAAGAGTGGAACTTACCCCGTGAGTGCAGCGTTTTCTTTTGAAGACAGGAGCTTTAATATATATATATATATATATATATATATATATATATATATATATATATATATATATATATATATATCTGTGAGGGACTAATCAGAAATGGTTGCCAAATATAGGCGAGTAAGGGGGTGGTTGTCAGGATTACCACATGTATATGGTTGTCGTTGTGAACGAAAATACAACCTTTAGTTTGCAACTTCTTTGCTGTAATTGCTCTACAAGCTACATTTTCTTCTCCTTCTCTGACGTCACTTCTTGAAGGCATTTCCCAGAATAGAAGAATACCCGTGGAACAAGAAATATTTACACACATATTTCCGAGGAGAACCTGAAACATGAATAGTACGGCACAACATATCTTAATTTTATGACTTCTTGCGTTACGCTTTTGAGAATGACACGACCGCTCTGTGCTGCTACTGTACTGCCCTGTTTTAGCGACTGGGGGAAGGAAGGTGCTGCTCAGGAGGCAATTAAGGGGCATATTTACAAGCCCCTTGCGCCACCTGTGCGTCACTTTTAGTATGGGAAAAAGTGACGTACCGGCGAGGGGCTTGTAATTATGCCCCTAAATTTCTTCTCAGGGGTTAAAATGGTCAATTAAAGGCTAGCACGCGTCTGAGCTGTCATGTAAACAGGGGTACCGTTCTGAGGTTACATACGAAAACAGGGACGCCAAAAGCAAGCGAACGTTTAAAAGAAAACATTGGCCTCAGTGAATTCCCAAATTTGGCGGTAACAGCGTTGACTGGCCCATCGGTAATCGGAAGTGATGCAGGATTACAGCACCAGGTAATATTCCTAGGTGCAGTCATCCCACATTTTTAACAGGGACAAGTCCTCCAAGTGGACTCCAAAATATAGGCTGCCAAATAATGCAATGTATGCAGATCTAGCATATTTCGAGGCAAAGGCTTAACAGTGGCATGTGGTGCAGTTCACTATTTTTATACGGGGATATTTATTCACAGTTAAGTTTTGGCGGTCTTTGTTTTGGCGTTAACGATTTTCTAAATTATTTTGCTTGTTTTATTTTCACATACTAAACCATTCTGGTGGAAGTAGCGGTGTCATCTGACACAGTCACGATGGTTTAAGCCCTATGGGGGAGGTTCCAGCTCCCTTTCACAGTTACATTTAATTTAATAGTGGCCTTGTGGCAAGTAGACCTGTGATCAGTAAATCCTACAGCTAGATCCCCCCTGCTGCTGAGTTAGGATGATCCCAAGTGACGAGGAAAAGCAAGAGTGGAAGATACCATTCCTTGATCCCCCTACACTTTATCTGTCTGCCCACCAGAATCACAAGTGCTCAGAGGTCCAGGAATTAGCGAGGGTGTGAACACTGAGCAGCAATGGTGCAAGTGCCCTAGTGGAAGTGGAAATGGTGCACCTCTCCAGTAGACTCTTGAGGACTCTGGGCCCGGTGGCACTGCACCTGCTGCACCATTGATAGCTATGCCTCTAGGCTTGAAAGAATACCCAGCACCCTTGTTTCCACTCCTGAGATGCCCTTTTTAGGTCGAGCCTAGAGTCAGCGTGCAAGCGCTGCTCTGCGATGCATGCTGTATTCCGTATGAGCAGTTTGGCCACACCCACCACTTTTAATTGGTTCCTTCCTATGCCTTTCCAACTACTTTTCTTTTGTGTGTTGAATAGTGCCATTTGTCCCTCCTTCGGTGTGTTTGTCACGCTGATGACGACTGACCCTCCTACATGGGTCATTTCGCTTCAGGCCATTTCATACTTGCGATGCACTCTTTTTTAGTATGTGTTTTTGGCTGGAACACTAGCGCTCATGTTTTCAGTTGCTGTGCGCTTGTGTTTTCTTTAACATTTGTTTTTGGCCGGAACACTAGTGCTCGCTCCTCCTCCTGACAGCCGCTGTTGCAGCTTTACTTTAGTTTGCGATGTCACCCCAAAACTATGGCAGGCTTCGCCTTTTAAAAGGCACACTTTACTGCCGTGCCCCACTTTGCCTTTCTCCAGGTCACTTCGCTCCTTTTCTAGATACCCATTGCATTCTGTACGATGTCCTACTATTTCCTGTTGTGCTGCAGTCATCAGTCTCTGTCCTTTAATGAAAGGGTTGGCCAGTTGTCGTACGAACAGAAAATGACACCCAAACTTTCACTTTCGTTCTGATCCTCCCTACTGGTTCAGTGCAGTTTGGCATGACGGATATGCATCGGTAATCAGTAGGGGGCAGTATTGCCAAAGTATGACAGATTATCTCGAAGCATTTTGGTGTGTTTTGGCGGAAAGCAACGAAGACGTTGGAAACCGAAAGCAAAATTAGTGACTTCAAATTCTTGGGTACTGGATTTGAAAACTGTTATAAGATGTTTCAGCACAACAGTAATAGAACTCTTTAGTACTCCGTGCTGGCTTTAGGTTAGTTCGATGCGACCTGTGCCGTCTCACCTGGGGCCAAGTTGGTATGGGCTGCCTTTGCATGACAGGCTGAGGTGAAAACAGAATAGCTTGCTTGCAGAAATCTTTGTATGCACGGCATTATTTAGGCGATAATTGCAACAACATCATAAATAACTCTGGTGGTTAATGCACTTGATGGAGAGGCTGCGATTTGTCTCGTCACAGTTTTGACTCCTGATAAGGCATACAGGGTTGTTTTTGGCCAGCATGACTAAAAATAATAATAATCAGAAAAAGGATTCTGATGCATACAGCACTAATGCACCAAAATAAAAAGTGCATTAGCCCTGGCTGCTTTATGTGTCCATAAATGTTTCCTGAAGCAAGCATGTATTCCTGAATCACACTGCATGACCCAGTGTGTAGTAATTGTATAGCTCTTCAATCACTGGTGGCACAGCACCCAGGATAATGTGCTGCATGGCTAAAGGCTTAGAAAGTCCCAAAGGCGAGACCTATTGGCTATGCCAATGCTTGTTTTCTTGGCCACTGCTTGACAGATCACCCCAAAACTTTCAACATAGCAGCTGAACCAAAAAGGGGAAGGTTTTTGTACATTTTGTGAAGATTCATCAAGTGGCGCCAAAGTTATTAGCAAAAAAAAAAATGCTTTTCCTATGGAAACTTTGGTCCTAACTATAACTACCTACTGGCAACCGTGTCTTAAGACAGCATTTTACATGTCGCTCAACATGCATTATTTATGTGATTCAGTGCCAACGCCAAAGCTGTAAAAAACAATATGTAGGCCAAACAGTGAATGACCTCTGTACAGGATTCAGTAACCACTAATCGGCAATAATTAATAAGAAACTTGACCAGCCTGTAGCCAATCATTTTAAACTTGTGGCTCATTTACTCTCAGATTTGAAGATTTTCCCAGTGGAACATGTCTTAAAGGAAGAACAACTGGACTCCAGAGAAAACTTCTGGATGCACAGTTTAAAATCACTGCATCCAGATGGATTGAACATTACTGACAATTCCACCTGATTGCTGCATATCCCATGTCATGAGTGATGTTATAGGTGAGGTCATAAGCAGTGCATTGCGGGGGCGCGTGTTATAGTTAGCCCAGCTAACTATAACTGCTGTATTTCTCCAGTTTTGTAATAGTGAATTGTCGGCCTAACTATAACCTCCCTGTAACCTTTGTTTTTTTTCAGTGAATATATATATATATATATATATATATATATATATATATATATATATATATTCACTGAAAAAACCATAGGTTTTAGGGGCAGTTATAGTTAGTTGGACATTTCACTCGTACAAAACCATAGAAATTCCCACGTTATAGTTAGTTCAGCTAACTATAACTCGCGCCCCGCAATGCACTGCTGATGACGTCACATATTACATCACTCATGACATGGTCAGTGACATCACTGATGACATCTCAAATGACATCACTGATGACATCATCCAGTGACTGTGTGTTTCTGAAAAAGTTTAAATATGCTTAATATATATAGGGAAAGGCGTATTGAAAAATGAGTGGGTGTATAAGTGTCTGAATGGATGATTTAGTACGTGAGTGACTGACTCTACAAGTGAGTGATTAAATGTATCTTACTGAATGCATGGGTTAGTGACTAAACTGTGTGAATGTCTGTATCCGTCTGTCTGTTGGTTTGTAAGCGGCTGCATGGCTTTCTGAATAGCTACATGAGTGTCTACATGGGTTATTGATTGATTGTCTGAGTATCTGTATGGGTGCCTGAGTGTTTGTGTGGGTGGGGTGTGTGTGACTCTGTGCATAGATGTGTGAGTTGGTGATTCACTGGGTGCATGGTTTCAAGAGTGCATCTGTGATGGACTGTATGGGTGGGTGAGTGTGTGTATGGGTGTGTTAGTGATTGAATGTATATCTCAGTGGTACATGTGTGAGTAACTACATATGTGAAAGGCAGTATATATGTGTGTTGGAGTATATAAATGGCTATAAGTGAGAGTGTGTGATTGTGAGAGTGGCTGTATGGATGAGTGTGTACTTGTATCAGTGATTGTATAAGAGCGTAAGAATGTGCTAGTATTTGTATGAGTAAGTGAGCTGGTGTGTGTATAACTGTATAGGTGAGTAAATGGGTGTGTGATTAAGTTTTTTGCATGACTGACTAGGTGTGTGAGTACCTCTATGGATGAGTGGCGGTGTGTGAGTGTTTATATAGGTGTCTGAGTGCATATGATAGTCCTGTACTGAGTGACTAAGTATGAGTGACTGTACGGGTGAGTGAGTGGATGTGTGTGTAGACCTAAGAATCAGTGAGTGGGTATGTAGTTTTTGGTGTTGGAGTGTCTATGGTTTTGAGAATGGCAGTCTGTAATTTAGAGTGGGTGTATCAAAAGTTATATTAGGGTGTGAGAAGATGCATGAAATTATCACATGGATGATGTCATCAGTGATGTCATCAGTGATGTCACTGACCATGTCATGAGTGATGTAATATGTGACGTCATCAGCAGTGCATTGCGGGGCGCGAGTTATAGTTAGCTGAACTAACTATAACAGGGGAATTTCTATGGTTTTGTACGAGTGAAATGTCCAACTAACTATAACTGTCCCTAAAACCTATGGTTTTTTCAGTGAATTTCAAAGGTTTTTTAAATGCTAATTTCTAACTATAACGTGTCTGAAACCTATGGTTTTTTCAGTGAATTTCAAAGGTTTTTAAATGCTAATTTCTAACTATAACGTGCCTGAAACCTATGATTTTTTAAGTGAATTTCAAAGGTTTTTTAAATGCTAGTTTCTAACTATGCCTACAGAGGTAGGACATGTGAAGAAAGAAGAAAAAACGCACAGAAAGAAGCAAAAGATGTGCAGAAAGAACCAACAGAGGAGCAGAAAGAGGCCTTGTTGCAAAATCATCCTATGCCCACAACTTTTTCAGACGGGTACTGGTGGTAACTGACTCTGACTAACCAGAGCCAGTGCTATGCTAAAAGACACTTAGAATACAGTGAAAACACCTACATACACTAGGGAACACTATGCGTTGGGGTACCCCTGTGATTAGCATGACCTCCTCTGCAAGTCCCTAGTACATAATAGGGCAGGGAATTAAAACTACCTCTTAAAACGCGCTACAGGGCGCGTTTGCACAGTGGTGAAGGGAGGGGGCCTGAGGTGACATGTGTGCAAACGCACCCCATGGCGCGTTTTAAGTTGCGGGATTAAGTCCCCTTGAATTCTGAGGGTCCCTGGGGCCCAACTAGCCCCCAAGTACCTACAGTTAGGACCACAGAGCTGAGTTGCAGAGAGGCGTTCCGAGGCCACGCACCTTTTTCACCTCTCTGCAACGCAACTCTGTTGTGCTTACTGAAGGTACCTGGTGGGCTAGTTGGCCCCCAGGGTCCCTCAGGATTCAAAGGGAATTAATTCCCCAACTTAAAACGCACCACAGGGCGTGTTTGCGCACATGTCACCTGAGGCCCCGCCCCTTCCCTTCACCACTGTGCAAACGCACCCCGTGGTGCGTTTTAAGTTGGGGGATTAGGTCACCTTGAATCCTGAGGGTCCCTGGGGCCCAACTAGCCCAATAGGTACTTCCAGTCGGCACCACAGGCCTGCGTTGCAACGCCTGTAACAAATTGTGCAGTTGTGTTTAGGTAGTGAAGAGGGTCGTGCTGGGGGTAGTGTTTTAGGGTTTAGGGTAGTGCAGTGGTGTTTGTGTAGTGTAGGGGGTCATGCTGGGGGTAGATTTAGGGTTTAGGGTAGTGCAGTGGTGTTTGGGTAGTGTAGGGAGTCGTGCTGGGGGAGTGTTTTAGGGTTTAGGGTAGTGCAGTGGTGTTTGGGTAGTGTAGGGGGTCGTGCTGGGGGTAGTATTTTAGGGTTTAGGGTAGTGCAGTGGTGTTTGGGTAGTGTAGGGGTCGTGCTGGGGGTAGTGATTTAGGGTAGTGCAGTGGTGTTTGGGTAGTGTAGGGGGTACTGCTGGGGGTAGTGTTTTAGGTTTTAGGTTAGTGCAGTGGTGTTTGGGTAGTGTAGGGGTACTGCTGGGGGTAGTGTTTTAGGGTTTAGGGTAGTGCAGTGGTGTTTGTGTAGTGTAGGGGGTAGTGTTTTAGGGTTTAGGGTAGTGCAGTGGTGTTTGTGTAGTGTAGGAGGTGGTGTTTTAGGGTTTAGGGTAGTGCAGTGGTCTTTGGGTAGTGTAGGGAGTCGTGCGGGGGTAGTGTTTTAGGGTTTAGGGCAGTGTAGGGGGTCATGCGGGGGTAGTGTTTTAGGGATTAGGGTAGTGCATTGGTGTTTGGGTAGTGTAGGGGTCATGCGGGGGGTAGTGTTTTAGGGTTTAGGGCAGTGCAGTGGTGTTTGGGTAGTGTAGGGGGTCGTGCTGGGGGAGTGTTTTAGGGTTTAGGGCAGTGCAGTGGTGTTCGGGTAGTGTAGGGGGTCGTGCTGGGGGAGTGTTTTAGGGTTTAGGGCAGTGCAGTGGTGTTCGGGTAGTGTAGGGGGTCGTGCTGGGGGAGTGTTTGAGGGTTTAGGGCAGTGCAGTCGTGTTCGGGTAGTGTAGGGGGTTGTGCTGGGGGTAGTATTTTAGGGTTTAGGGTAGTGCAGTGGTGTTCGGGTAGTGTAGGGGTCGTGCTGGGGGTAGTGTTCTAGGGTTTAGGGCAGTGCAGTGGTGTTTGGGCAGTGTAGGGGGTAATGCTGGGGGTGGTGTTTTAGGGTTTAGGGCAGTGCAGTGGTGTTCGGGCAGTGTAGGGGGTCGTGCTGGGGGTGGTGTTTCAGGGTTTAGGGCAGTGCAGTGGTGTTCGGGCAGTGTAGGGGGTGGTGTTTCAGGGTTTAGGGCAGTGCAGTGGTGTTCGGGCAGTGTAGGGGGTCGTGCAGGGGTGGTGTTTCAGGGTTTAGGGCAGTGGTGTTCGGGCAGTGTAGGGGGTCGTGCTGGGGGTGGTGTTTCAGGGTTTGGGGCAGTGCAGTGGTGTTCGAGCAGTAAAGGGGGTCGTGCTGGGGGTGGTGTTTCAGGGTTTAGGGCAGTGCAGTGGTGTTCGGGCAGTGTAGGGGGTCATGCAGGGGGTGGTGTTTCAGGGTTTAGGGCAGTGCAGTGGTGTTCGGGCAGTGTAAGGGGTCATGCTGGGGCTGGTGTTTCAGCATTTAGGGCAGTACAGTGGTGTTCGGGCAGTGTAGGGGGTCGTGCTGGGGCTGGTGTTTCAGGGTTTAGGGCAGTGCAGTGGTGTTCGGGCAGTGCAGGGGGTCGTGCTGGGGCTGGTGTTTCAGGGTTTAGGGCAGTGCAGTGGTGTTCGGGCAGTGTAGGTGGTCGTGCTGGGGCTGGTGTTTCAGGGTTTAGGGCAGTGCAGTGGTGTTCGGGCAGTGTAGGGGGTCATGCTGGGGCTGGTGTTTCAGGGTTTAGGGCAGTGCAGTGGTGTTCGGGCAGTGTAGGGGTCTTGCTGGGGCTGGTGTTTCAGAGTCTAGGGCAGTGCAGTGGTGTTCGGGCAGTGTGGGGAGTCTTGCTGGGGCTTTTGTTTCAGGGTTTAGGGCAGTGCAGTGGTGTTCGGGCAGTGTAGGGGGTCGTGCTGGGGGTGGTGTTTCAGGGTTTAGGGCAGTGCAGTGGTGTTTGGGCAGTGTAGGGGGTCATGCTGGGGCTAGTGTTTCAGGATTTAGGGCAGGGCAATGGTGTTCAGGCAGTGTAGGGGGTTTTGCTGGAGGTGGTGTTTCAGGGTTTAGGGCAGTGCAGTGGTGTTCGTGCAGTGTAGGGGTGGTGTTTCAGGGTTTAGGGCAGTGGTGTTCAGGCAGTGTAGGGGGTCTTGCTGGGGTTGATGTTTCAGGGTTTAGGACAGTGCAGTGGTGTTCGGGCAGTGTAGGGGGTCGTGCTGGGGGTGGTGTTTCAGGGTTTAGGGCAGTGCAGTGGTGTTCCGGCAGTGTAGGAGGTCGTGCAGGGGGTGGTGTTTCAGGGTTTAGGGCAGTGCAGTGGTGTTCGGGCAGTGTAGGGGTCGTGCTGGGGTGGTGTTTCAGGGTTTAGGGCAGTGCAGTGGTGTTCGGGCAGTGTAGGGTGTCG
Organism: Calotriton arnoldi; assembly: GCA_963921515.1. NCBI lineage: Eukaryota > Metazoa > Chordata > Amphibia > Caudata > Salamandridae > Calotriton > Calotriton arnoldi. Next base: position 725,271 of record CAWUFW010003837.1, on the reverse strand, counting down.
TGCTGAGGGGTGGTGTTTCAGGGTTTAGGGCAGTGCAGTGGTGTTCGGGCAGTGTAGGAGGTCATGCAGGGGGTGGTGTTTCAGGGTTTAGGGCAGTGCAGTGGTGTTTGGGCAGTGTAGGGGTCGTGCAGGGGGTGGTGTTTCAGGGTTTAGGGCAGTGCAGTGGTGTTCGGCCAGTGTAGGTGGTCTTGCTGGGGGTGGTGTTTCAGGCTTTAGTGCAGTTGTGTTCGGGCAGTGTAGGGGGTCTTGCTGGGGGTGGTGTTTCAGGGTTTAGGGCAGTGCAGTGGTGTTCGGGCAGTGTAGGGCGTCTTGCTGGGGCTGGTGTTTCAGGGTTTAGGGCAGTGCAGTGGTGTTCGGGCAGTGTAGGGGGTCGTGCTGGGGCTGGTGTTTGAGGGTTTAGGGTAGTGCAGTGGTGTTCGGGCAGTGTAGGGGTCGTGCTGGGGCTGGTGTTTCAGGGTTTAGGGCAGTGCAGTGGTTTTCGGGCAGTGTAGGCGGTCGTGCTGGGGCTGGTGTTTCAGGGTTTAGGGCAGTGCAGTGGTGTTCGGGCAGTGTACAGGGTTGTGCTGGGGCTGGTGTTTCAGGGTTTAGGGCAGTGCAGTGGTGTTCGGGCAGTGTAGGGGGTCGTGCTGGGGGTGGTGTTTCAGGGTTTAGGGCAGTGCAGTGGTGTTCGGGCAGTGTAGGGGGTCGTGCTGGGGCTGGTGTTTCATGGTTTAGGGCAGTGCAGTGGTGTTCGGGCAGTGTAGGGGGTCGTGCTGGGGCTGGTGTTTCATGGTTTAGGGCAGTGCAGTGGTGTTCGGGCAGTGTAGGGGGTCATGCTGGGGGTGGTGTTTCAGGGTTTAGGGCAGTGCAGTGGTGTTCGGGCAGTGTAGGGGGTCATGCTGGGGGTGGTGTTTCAGGGTTTAGGGCAGTGGTGTTCGGGCAGTGTAGGGGTCTTGCTGGGGGTAGTGTTTCGGGGTTTAGGGCAGTGCAGTGGTGTTCGTGCAGTGTAGGGGGTCGTGCTAGGGGTGGTGTTTCAGGGTTTAGGGCAGTGCAGTAGTGTTCGGGCAGTGTAGGGATTCGTGCAGGGGGTGGTGTTTCAGCGTTTAGGGCAGTGCAGTGGTGTTCGGGCAGTGTAGGGGGTCGTGCTGGGGGTGGTGTTTCAGGGTTTAGGGCAGTGCAGTGGTGTTCGGGCAGTGTAGGGGGTCGTGCAGGGGTGGTGTTTCAGGGTTTAGGGCAGTGCAGTTGTGTTCGGGCAGTGTAGGGGTCGTGCTGGGGCTGGTGTTTCAGGGTTTAGGGCAGTGCAGTGGTGTTCGGGCAGTGTAGGGGTCTTGCTGGGGGTGGTGTTTCAGGGTTTAGGGCAGTGCAGTGGTGTTCGGGCAGTGTAGGGGGTCATGCTGGGGCTGGTGTTTGAGGGTTTAGGGTAGTGCAGTGGTGTTCGGGCAGTGTAGGGGGTCGTGCTGGGGCTGGTGTTTCAGGGTTTAGGGCAGTGCAGTGGTTTTCGGGCAGTGTAGGCGGTCGTGCTGGGGCTGGTGTTTCAGGGTTTAGGGCAGTGCAGTGGTGTTCGAGCAGTGTACGGGGTTGTGCTGGGGCTGGTGTTTCAGGGTTTAGCGCAGTGCAGTGGTGTTCGGGCAGTGTAGGGGGTCGTGCTGGGGTGGTGTTTCAGGGTTTAGGGCAGTGCAGTGGTGTTCGGGCAGTGTAGGGGGTCGTGCTGGGGCTGGTGTTTCATGGTTTAGGGCAGTGCAGTGGTGTTCGGGCAGTGTAGGGGTCGTGCTGGGGGTGGTGTTTCAGGGTTTAGGGCAGTGCAGTGGTGTTCGGGCAGTGTAGGGGGTCATGCTGGGGGTGGTGTTTCAGGGTTTAGGGCAGTGCAGTGGTGTACGGGCAGTGTAGGGGGTCTTGCTGGGGGTGGTGTTTCAGGGTTTAGGGCAGTGGTGTTCGGGCAGTGTAGGGAGTCTTGCTGGGGGTAGTGTTTCGGGGTTTAGGGCAGTGCAGTGGTGTTTGTGCAGTGTAGGGGGTCGTGCTAGGGGTGGTGTTTCAGGGTTTAGGGCAGTGCAGTAGTGTTCGGGCAGTGTAGGGGATCGTGCAGGGGGTGGTGTTTCAGGGTTTAGGGCAGTGCAGTGGTGTTCGGGCAGTGTAGGGGGTCGTGCTGGGGGTGGTGTTTCAGGGTTTAGGGCAGTGCAGTGGTGTTCGGGCAGTGTAGGGGTCGTGCAGGGGGTGGTGTTTCAGGGTTTAGGGCAGTGCAGTGGTGTTCGGGCAGTGTAGGGGTCGTGCTGGGGCTGGTGTTTCAGGGTTTAGGGCAGTGCAGTGGTGTTCGGGCAGTGTAGGGGGTCTTGCTGGGGGTGGTGTTTCAGGGTTTAGGGCAGTGGTGTTCGGGCAGTGTAGGGGGTCTTGCTGGGGGTGGTGTTTCAGGGTTTAGGGCAGTGCAGTGGTGTTCGGGCAGTGTAGGGGGTCTTGCTGGGGGTAGTGTTTCAGGGTTTAGGGCAGTGCAGTGGTGTTTGTGCAGTGTAGGGGGTCGTGCTGGGGATGGTGTTTCAGGGTTTAGGGCAGTGCAGTAGTGTTCGGGCAGTGTAGGGGGTCGTGCAGGGGGTGGTGTTTCAGGGTTTAGGGCAGTGCAGTGGTGTTCGGGCAGTGTAGGGGGTCGTGCTGGGGGTGGTGTTTCAGGGTTTAGGGCAGTGCAGTGGTGTTCGGGCAGTGTAGGGGGTCGTGCTGGGGGTGGTGTTTCAGGGTTTAGGGCAGTGGTGTTCGGGCAGTGTAGGGGGTCTTGCTGGGGGTGATGTTTCAGGGTTTAGGGCAGTGCAGTGGTGTTCGGGCAGTGTAGGAGGTCTTGCTGGGGGTAGTGTTTCAGGGTTTAGGGCAGTGCAGTGGTGTTCGGGCAGTGTAGGGGTCATGCTGGGGGTGGTGTTTCAGGGTTTAGGGCAGTGCAGTGGTGTTCGGGCCGTGTAGGGGTCGTGAAGGGGTGGTGTTTCAGGGTTTAGGGCAGTGCAGTGGTGTTCGGGCAGTGTAGGGGGTCGTGCTAGGGTATGTGTTTCAGGGTTTAGGGCAGTGCAGTGGTGTTCGGGCAGTGTAGGGGGTCGTGCAGGGGCTGGTGTTTCAGGGTTTAGGGCAGTGCAGTGGTGTTCGGGCAGTGTAGGGGGTCATGCTGGGGGTAGTGTTTTAGGGTTTAGGGTAGTGCAGTGGTGCTTGTGTAGTGTAGGGGTCGTGCTGGGGGTAGTGTTTTAGGGTTTAGGGTAGTGCAGTGGTGTTTGTGTAGTGTAGGGGGTCATGTTTTAGGGTAGTGCAGTGGTGTTTGGGTAGTGTAGGGGGTCGTGCTGGGGGTAGTGTTTTAGGATTTAGGTTAGTGCAGTGGTGTTTGGATAGTGTAGGGGGTCGTGCTGGGGGTAGTGTTTTAGAGTTTAAGGTAGTGCAGTGGTGTTTGTGTAGTGTAGGGGGTCGTGCTGGGGGTAGTGTTTTAGGGTTTAGGGTAGTGCAGTGGTGCTTCTGTAGTGTAGGGGGTCGTGCTGGGGGTAGTGTTTTAGGGTTTAGGGTAGTGCAGTGGTGTTTGTGTAGTGTAGGGGGTCATGTTTTAGGGTAGTGGAGTGGTGTTTGGGTAGTGTAGGGGTCGTGCTGGGGGTAGTGTTTTAGGATTTAGGTTAGTGCAGTGGTGTTGGGGTAGTGTTTTAGGGTTTAGGGTAGTGCAGTGGTGTTTGTGTAGTGTAGGGGGTCATGCTGGGGGTAGTGTTTTAGGGTTTAGGATAGTGCAGTGGTGCTTGTGTAGTGTAGGGGGTCGTGCTGGGGTAGTGTTTTAGGGTTTAGGGTAGTGCAGTGGTGTTTTTGTAGTGTAGGGGGTCATGTTTTAAGATGCAACGCTCCAATACCTGACCAGTCTGCACTACATAAAACTGCAAAAACTAAAAATAAAAAGTGTTTTGCACACTTTTGTCATTCGGCTATATGTGGGCTACATCTGGGTAATATTTGTGCTACATTTGGGCTCTTTTTTCACTGGTGGCCATCTTGGAAGACTTCTTTGTTATGAAGTTTCCTAATTTCCTCATTTACTGCAGTCTCCTCAGTAGGAAATGCTTTCAGTTTTTTACTTTGATTCCATCAAGAAGGCATTCAGATGTGTCACACATTTGCCATAAATTCAGAATGTTATTACTCTAGTTGTTCATTAGATCACTGTAGTAAAGCTACTGCTCACCAAGGAGTTAACTGGAAGTCTACTGCTGGTATTGAAAGTGATTGTTTCAGTCTGCATGTCAGAATTTTCTAATGAAATAGAAGAGGATTTGAGATCTCACTTAAAACATGCACTAAATTTTCTTTTTGCAGCACTAACCATAATTTCTATGGCAAAATGAACCCCCTCATTTTGTTCCTTTTTAAATTAAATGTTTTAAGTGTTACCAGTTTATTCCAATCAAGATGGCTTCAGGTGTGCGATACTTTTGTCATAAGTAAGGCTGTTAGCACTCTAGTTGTTCTTTAGAACACTCTGGGAAGCTGCAGTAGAACACAAAGGCATCAACTGACAGGCTGCTCCTGTTGAAATATAACAGGAAGATATTTGAGATCTCACTTAAAACATGTCCTAATTTTTCTTTCTACAGCACTAACCATAATTTCTATGGCAAAATGAACCCCCTCATTTTGTTCCTTTTTAAATTAAATGTTTTAAGTGTTACCAGTTTATTCCAATCAAGATGGCTTCAGGTGTGCCATACTTTTGTCATAAGTAAGACTGTTAGCGCTCTAGTTGTTCTTTAGAACACTCTGGGAAGCTGCAGTAGAACACAAAGGCATCAACTGACAGGCTGCTCCTGTTGAAATATAACAGGAAGATATTTGAGATCACACTTGAAACATGTCCTAATTTTTCTTTCTACAGCACTAACCATAATTTCTATGACAAAATGAACCCCATCATTTTGTTCCTTTTTAAATTAAATGTTTTAAGTGTTACCAGTTTATTCCAATCAAGATGGCTTCAGGTGTGCCATACTTTTGTCATAAGTAAGACTGTTAGCGCTCTAGTTGTTCTTTAGAACACTCTGGGAAGCTGCAGTAGAACACAAAGGCATCAACTGACAGGCTGCTCCTGTTGAAATATAACAGGAAGATATTTGAGATCACACTTGAAACATGTCCTAATTTTTCTTTCCAGAGCACTAACCATAATTTCTATGACAAGATGAACCCCATCATTTTGTTCCTTTTTAAATTAAATGTTTTAAGTGTTACCAGTTTATTCCAATCAAGATGGCTTCAGGTGTGCCATACTTTTGTCATAAGTAAGGCTGTTAGCACTCTAGTTGTTCTTTAGAACACTCTGGGAAGCTGCAGTAGAACACAAAGGCATCAACTGACAGTCTCTGCCCTTGTTGGATGTACATGTTTTACTGCGAATGTCAGACTTCATTCTCACATGACTGAGAAAGATAATGTGAATTTACAGAAAATATGCTCTCATTTTAGCTTCTGGGGCACCTTCCAAAACTGTATGGGACAAGCATGTGAAAATAGTTTTCTCTCAAACATGATTCATGATATCCCAGCAGAAGGTTTTTCACAGGGTAAAATCACCTTAGAACACACCACAATTCCTGAAATTAGTATGGTACCATCAACAAATGAATTCTAATGTAACTAAAGTCTGTTATCACCCTTTATAGTTCTCCTTTTGGTAACCCTCAAAATCTTCGATTCACTACAATGCATTTCAATGGGGTACTATCATTTATATTGGTCCCAAGATGGCTGCCAGCAATTCCAGGATGAAGTGCTGACAGCCAATCAGATCTCACGATGACATGTGTGGTTAGGCTCCGCCCAGATATATATGTGTTTTTACTTTTGATTTTCTCAGCAACTACTGAACGGATTTACACCATTTAACAAAAAGGGTTCTTTTTGAACCAAGAACTACCTCTTTGCCAAATTTGGTGTAATTCCGTTCAGCAGTTCGGGCTGTAGCCTTGCATAAAGTTTCCTATGGGAAATTGATTTTTGACTCTTATTTTTTAATTTCCCACGCAACTACTGAACGGATTTACACCATTTAACAAAAGGGTTCTTTCTGAACCAAGAACTACCTCTTTGCCAAATTTGGTGTAATTCCGTTCAGCAGTTCGGGCTGTAGCCGTGTCTAAAGTTTCCTATGGGAAAATGAATGGGGAAAACACGTTTTGGGACCCCCTTTTTCTCGGCCCCCACTTGACGAATCACCCTGAGACTTTCAGGGTAGGAGTGGACCGGAGCGGGCCATAAAGTTTGAAAATTTTGCGAAGATTCGTCAACCGACGCAAGAGTTATTTCAAATAGAATGTCGCGGATTTCCTATGGAAAATAGGTCCTAACTATAACTATCTACTGGCGACCGCCAGTAGATAATATATATATATATATATATATATATATATACATATATATATATATATATATATATTCTACATTCCAAAAGTCGCTTGAGCCCAAGCCGCTTACTACGGTGAGCCACACAGCGGGTTAGCGACCCCCATATATCACTAAAGAAACCTGTCAGTGCTGCTGGATCCTCCTCAGCTCCAGCAATAACCACAGTGCCGCGGCTCCAATATTTCAGCGTGTTTATTTAGGCAAACACCATTACAAAATCCCAACGCGTTTCGGAGCCTTCCCTCCTTGGTCACGGATTAGGTTTGTTTTACTTCCGTTTCTCTTTTTAAAGAGACCACCACAAGTGTAACGTGCACATAATAGAAATAAACAACAGAATTTTGTCAGTTTCTGCATTTCTCAATAAAGTTACATCGGAGACATTTCATGTACTGTTTTTCAACTGAATTAGCTTTGCCATTCAATTTCAGTGCCTGTAAAAAAATATATGTTTCTATTTTCTTGGTGAATTTTTGCACCCTTGTGATGCAAATAATGTGTACAATTCAGCCCAAGTGGGTATTTGCTCCATGCCGTACTTTTAAGTATTTTGCATACGCCGATCTATCAGCTTAAACTTTATACACAATTAAGCCCGAGTGGGCAATTAATCATTGATGTAAACATGAACTGTCATTCGGATGCAATAGTACCTCAAAGCAAACACCAATCCGACTTCACCACAAAGAAGATAATTCTACAATTTTACAATTTTGCCCCAGTGGGCATATCCTGCTTTATGTCACAAAGCCCAATACAAATAAATGTTCCTACTGTACAACAGTAGCCAGATATAATAGCTCCTCTGCATTTCCATATCTGTAATGAGAAACAAACAAAGATCAGTGATTAAAAATAAATTTCACGAAAACTTATTGCAATTAAAATTTGTAAAACCTAAGATCAATATATTAAAGGGAGATTTCAACACATTCTTAATTACTGTCTGGTTATCCCAAATGCACGGGCAGTTCTTCATCCAGGTTTAACCCTGTAGGATGCAGGGTATTATATCTGATAATCATTTTAGATTCCAATCTTCTTAGTTCCAAAGTCCTATTTCCACCCCTTTCTCTTACTGGAATTTTGTCAAGGACATAAAATTTCAAAAGGTTACAGTTCTGGTTGTGGCTATCCTTGAAATGTCGGGCAATGGGGTATTGCTTGTCATTGTTCTTTAAGCTCGCATGTGTTCGAGCACTTGTTTTTTAGCTTTGTGTATGGTGCTACCTATATAAAATTTATTACAAGGGCACCTGAGAGCATAGACAACATATTCAGTGTTTCATGAGAGATGCTTGGAAATTTTATATGCTTGTTGGTTTTCTGACAATTTTAACATTTTGAACAATTTTCACTGTATTTGCATGCCTTACAGTTATTACAGATAAAAAAATCCCTTAATATCACTCTTTTCTTTCTTGCTGTTCACTAAACATGTACTCAATGTGTCTTTCAGAGATTTTGCCTTTCTGATAGTTACTGCCGGATTTTCACCAACTGGTTTCGCTAGATCTGGGTCTGTTTTAAGAACTTCCCAGTATCAGACTTCTTTTAACATCCCATGCTTGGTTATGATAGGTTGTGATGAATCTAATTTGTTCATCATCGCTCTTTGGTTGTTGTTTGGGTATCAGCAATTCATCTCGTCTCAGATTTTCAACTTTGTCAGTTGCTTGTTTTATTGTTTTTTTACTAAATCCTCTTTCAAGAAACCTTTGAGTCATAATTTCTTTTTCATTTTGGAACCCCTCTTCTGTACTGCAGTTACGTTTGGCTCTTAATAATTCCCCAAACGGGATGCTCTGAATTAAATTCACAGGATGACAACTATCTGCATGCAACAGACTATTACCTGCAGTTGCTTTAAGAAATAGTCTACTTGTCAGTTTGTTGGCTTTTACTGCCAATTTCAAATCTAAAAACCCAATGGTGGTGTCATGTATGTGACTACTGAATTTTAAATTTAAGGAGTTGTCATTCAATGTGGCAATGAAATCCTGTGCTTGATAATCAGTACCCTTCCAGATACAGAAGATGTCATCAATGTACCATACCCAGAGAACGACGTGGTCTTCAAACTGTTTGATGTTACTTACTACTTGCTTCTCCAACCAGCCCAGGTACAACCCGGCAAAGCTGGGGGCGGAGCAAGTTCCCATTGCCGTTCCCTGGGTTTGTTTGTACAGTTGTTTATTAAAAAGGAAGAAATTATTGGTCAGACAAATATGCATCATTTCGAGGAACATCTCAGTGTGTAATAGATAGGAGAGAGATGTCCCTTTCAAGAAATGTCTACATGCATCAATACCTAAATCATGTGGATTGCAAGTGTATAAACTATTTACATCTAAGCTCATGAGTAAATAGTCTTTGTTCCAGTTGACATTGTTGATTAATCTTAAAAAATCTCCTGTATCTTTAACATATGAGGGTAAAGCCTGCACGAAAGGCTGTAAAAAATAATCCACATACTTCGATGTGTTTTCTAACATGCTCTCTCTTGATGAAACAATAGGTCTCCCTGGGGGATTACACAGATCTTTGTGCAATTTGGACAATAAATATAACGCTGGAATTTTCGGGAATTTACATAATAGAAACAGGTATTCATCCCATTCTAGAATGCCTTTGTCACACCAGTCTACAAGTTTATCTAGATAATCATTATTTGCATCTTCATACTGTTTTTTTGATGCTACTACATATCTGTCCTTATCCATCAGTTCTCTATTGCCCTCCTGTAAATACATTTCTAGGGGCCATATTACTACATTTCCGCCCTTATCAGATTTCCTAATAACTATATTTTTTTATTTTCTAACTCTTTAAGGGCATCGACATGAACCTTTTTCAAATTGTTCCTGGTATATGGTCTTGTCGAATTGATTTTTTGAAGTTCTTTGATCATGCCTCGTTCAAAAGTATTAATCGCGTCATTCACAATCTGCGGTGAAAACACCGACTTAGGTTTAAATCCGCTACTACAACCCATTCCTATATCAATGCCGTCATTCATTAAATTCAGAAAAGGGTCGTCAATAAAATTCACATCACCCTCTAACTCATGCATGATATGCAATGTATCTACATCATTAATCGTCAGGGTTATGGGTTCAACCATGTTAATGGTACTTCTTTGTGTATTTTTTGAGGCATACCATTATTTTAGCTTCAATTTTCTTGTGAAATTAAAAAGATCTATACGAGTTTCTGTGTAGTTAAATTTCGATGTGGGGCAAAAGGATAACCCTAACGACAATACTTCCATTTGATTATCAGTTAACTTATAATATGAGAGATTTACCACTGTGATGTTTTCCTTCATTTTCCTGCTTTTTGCCCTCTTGTTAACACTCCCACCGGGCTGTCTTGCTTGTTCTTTTTGTTTGATCTTGGCTTGTTTCCTCCTCTGCCTCCTCGCCCTCGACCTCTGTTTGTAGGTGTATCTTTGTGTGCCTGGGTGGTTAGCCTTCCTCTTGGAAGTAAAAGCCAACAAACTGACAAGTAGACTATTTTGTAAAGCAACTGCAGGTAATAGTCTGTTGCATGCAGATAGTTGTCATCCTGTGAATTTAATTCAGAGCATCCCGTTCGGGGAATTATTAAGAGCCAAATGTAACTGCAGTACAGAAGAGGGGTTCCAAAATGAAAAAGAAATTATGACTCAAAGGTTTCTTGAAAGAGGATTTAGTAAAAAAACATTAAAACAAGCAACTGACAAAGTTGAAAAACTGAGACGAGATGAATTGCTGATACCCAAACAACAACTAAAGAGCGATGATGAACAAATTAGATTCATCACAACCTATCATAACCAAGCATGGGATGTTAAAAGAAGTCTGAAAAAATACTGGGAAGTTAAAACAGACCCAGATCTAGCGAAACCAGTTGGTGAAAATCCGGCAGTAACTTTCAGAAAGGCAAAATCTCTGAAAGACACTTTGAGTACATGTTTAGTGAACAGCAAGAAAGAAAAGAGTGATATTAAGGGATTTTTTATCTGTAATAACTGTAAGGCATGCAAATACAGTGAAAATTGTAAAACGTTAAAATTGTCAGAAAACCAACAAGCATATAACATTTCCAAGCATCTCTCATGGAACACTGAATATGTTGTGTATGCTCTCAGGTGCCCTTGTAATAAATTTTATATAGGTAGCACCATACACAAAGCTAAAAAACGAGTGCTCGAACACATGCGAGCAATTAAGAACAATGACAAGCAATACCCCATTGCCCAACATTTCAAGGATAGCCACAACCAGAACTGTAACCTTTTGAAATTTTCCGCCAAAAAGATCATATAATGGACCATTTATATCAAGTAAAAAAAGGCCTGTATTTTTCCTTTATACTTGTGGCATAGTGTCTACTGGCCACTGTGAGTAAGGGGCCTGCTGTTTGTAAATGCAACATTTTGAAATGGGAGAAAATTGAAAAGAAGAGTTAACTTAATTATTGAATTAACTTGCCATTTAATTTTTCTTCCATTTAAAAGTATTTAGGAACGTCATTTTGTTCACAGCTCCAATATTGGGTTGAACAGGACTTTTATTTAACGGTTAAAATACCTCAGTGCTTCATTTGTTCACATCTGTGACCCAGCCCCAGCCTGGGGAATTAATCTGACTGAGCACTGTTCATTATCAGGCCCTGCTATCCGCAGCCTAATGAATATAATGTAAAATGAACACAGCCTTCCTTTAACTTTGTAAGCAAATTACAACCTAGTGCTAATTAAAAAATGAACGCAAGCTTGTCAGCTACTCTGAAGGTGTCTGGGAGCTACTAGTAGGTCGCAATTGACTGATTGGAGACAAATAGCCAATATCATTGTTTTTGGTATGTAAATATATATATATTCACTGAAAAAACCACAGGTTTCAGGGACGTTATAGTAAGTTGGACATTTCACTCATACAAAACCAGAGAAATTGGCCGTTATAGTTAGTTGAGCTAACTATAACTCACGCCCCCGCAATGCACTGCTGATGACGTCACATATTACATCACTCATTAATTTTTTTTCAATCATTGTAATGTTTCAAAAAGTGTCGCTGGGCCCCAAAACGTGTGATGCCAACACTTTCATTATTAAATCTGCTCCTTCTGAGAGACAAATATCAGCAATCCAATTGAGCAGGGAAAAGGAACAAATGTGCTCCAGAGTGCCAGATGTTGATAAGACCATCATGGGGCAACCTGTGTTGCTTTCGATGAAACTGAGATCCAGAAGACGCTGTGCTGTTGCACAGGAGCCATTTCGGCCACTTGCCATAACGCCGAGTTATGAAGCAGTCGCATGCCCAAGGAACAGTCCTGGTAATGGGCCACTAATGGACTCATCAACAGTTCAAAATCGAGGGCAGCTTTTGACGGCTTAGCCAGGCAGATGTCCAGGGCCCGGATGCAATGAAACACAAGTTGCACACAGGTGAAGTAAGCGTAATGGAAGGTTAAACAGAACTAAGTATCCAGGGCCGCTCCTCCAAAGAGTCATAGCATGCTCTCACGGTACAGGTCCAGCAATGCCTGCCCTGGAAGGACCACAAATTGAGCATCCATTGTGGAATAGCAGGAACAGCACTACAATGCCCCAAATCAAGATGAGCAGCAGCGGGAACCCACTGAACAGGCTGGAAAAAATAGAATGTATAAAAGCTGGTATTACTCCAAATATAGTTTGAAATGAGGTCACGAAGCCGGAGCCCACAAGTTTCAAAAAGTGGTACAGGCCCGTAGTATCAGATGCATTGAATATTTGATGAATCAGTTCACCTAAATGTAGAGGGGGATTTGTGTTTAACAATTACTGTATTTCATTGGATGTTCTCAACACCTGCAATTCGAAGATTTCGCGAGCTGAAGTAAGAGCCACTTTTTGTTGAAACAATAACGCTTTGAGTCTGCTTAGCTTATTGAAATCTGTTTTCAAAGTTGGAATGGAACACCAGATTGAACTATGAACACTCCTCTGTGGAGGAGGAAACAGGACGTTGTTGCGGCAAGTTACTAACTGGGAAAGGACACCACATATGGGATTCCTGCCCGCAAACCACAGCAGTTCTTATTATTAAGGACAAGATAGTTTCCATTCGAAAGCAATGCGAGTGTGGGAATAATAGCGGTAACAGGAGTTCCTTTTAAATAACAAGCCAAATTAGGGGCAGACATGTTACAGGCGCCATGGATTTTTACGTGTAGACAAACAAGAGAATGACCGGCAGTGGAGTCATATTCCTCCCCGTAAGAAAAACTTCTCTCTCAGCCTGTTGACAATAATAAGTAAATGGCAGGGACCATAATTCATGTATATAACTGCTCCCAAGAGGTTCGTATCTACCCACCGGGACGTTTTTCATGCAGGCAGTGAACTGAATGGTAGAGATAGGTAATATGATAACTATGTGTATTAACCAGACTGCAAACTGTGTTTCTGTTTTGCAAAGGGAAGCTGTTCAAGTTTCTCAATGTGTAACATAGTATAACTAGCGTCTTTCATAGCCATTGATTGCTGTCTATCTGTCAAGTTAAATAGTAAGAACAAAGTGGTGGAATCAAGGTAATGCCATGGAACGCACCCGTTCTTCAGTGTTTTGAGTGTCCAACTAAATTGCATTATGGATCTAAGTTGGGTCTGACCATGATATAATGTAGATACGTCACTTTGCACAATATCAATGACAGACAAAACAATACTATCCAAACTATAAATATGAGATAAGGAAGTATTTATACAATTGTCTACCACAGCAAGAACTTTATCCAAATTATCTTGATCAATTTGGCGTAAACGTATTGCAGCTTCCATTTGCGATAATTTCCAAGTTTCATTATGAGCAGCATAAACAAATCATTTAGAACCGGGGTTTGGGACCCAAAAGGAAATCAGGTAGATTCATTGTCTTCGGATTGGAGGGAAAGATGTTGTTTCACTGCAGACAATGTGGAATGTTCTAACCATTGTTGGAATAAATTACCCACGGAATATGTAGCCACAGTGTTATGTTGCGTGGATTGTGAATATCAGGGATCAGGTCTATTTTATTTGAACCCATATGTGGAGTTAGAAAACGAGTATGACAAACATTAGTGTCCACTGGCCATATCAACCACCCTCCTGGAGCCATAAGTGAAGATTTAAATGTACCATTTTGCATCATACCATTTAATTGAACTTCAGTATAATTTATATAGCATTGGCAATCATTAAAAGGAGTGAGGGATGGAATAGTTGGAGTATTCAATTCTTTAATTTTAGCCAGTCGCATACAAGTAGTTTTTTGGACTGTATCATTTAGAAAAAATTATTTGTGAAGGTATGAGACATGCACGAAATAAATATTCTGTACCTTGGACCTGCCAGGACTTTGTGCCTTAAATTGATTTCCAGTTGATACTGTCTTTCCAATAATCATAGCCTCTTAAGGCTAATTCTTCATTAAAGGAAGCTGTGTAGATTAACTTAGTTTGAGTAAGCATATATTTCTTCAAGGGAGTAGGAACCAATTTAAAATAGTATGATTTAGGGTCTGATGCGTTATAACCAGTGAAATATGTGTACTTCATTTTTTGTGTTTTTGAGCTACCCTAAGGTGGAATTGGGCATTGCTCCCATTGAGTATAATTATATTTGGGCCATTGTCCACTAGTCCTATGCAAAAAATGATGTCCATAATGTTGATAATAGAACAAATCGGCATAGTTAGCAGAATTAAAATATGAATCCTCAGAGTCAAGGACAGTGTAATATTGCAGTTCAGAAAACATCAAATTCACAGTTTCAACATCCCAATCATCTGAATGCAACCCAGGTGCTATGACATTACCCATGGAAACTCGAAACACATATGGTATTTGTAGGGTCTCCATAGGACCGAATACATCCAATGGCACTTTATCCTATTCAATTCCATCAGGGACTAGGAACGCTGAAATATTAACAGGGACTGGTCTCTTTTCATTTTATGTGAAGAATGTGGGGCCAATATCCCGTCAACTAGTTCTGCAGCAGAATGTTCTGGGAGGTATTGGCCGTTGATCAAGAGGAAAAAAACAGTCACAAACCCAATCCACATGAACACAAATACCATGGAAAATACGATCCAGATATATATCCAAGGTGGAACCAGATAAGTGCGTTTCAACCAGGAGATGAAAACACAACCCAGTGCTGGTGGTAAGGGCAAAACAGAAGACAACGAAGAACTGTCTGAAGAAAAATTATCTTGAGCGATATAATTACCAGAAGAACTCAGCTGAAATAAAGGAGGCTGTAATTCTGGATGGAAAAGTTGATTCTAGTACCACAGATGGGGCATCAACAATCAGAATACACAATGGTCATTACTGAATGTGTAGAAGGAGTAACAGGTATCAGGTCAACTGAAGTCTCAATATACCCCTCCTTCAGGCGGGGAGAATCAGCAAGGATGGAGCTCATGGGCTGTAAAGCAACATTCTGTGTAGGAACACCTCGAGACATATTGTTTAGGATTGGCCATTTGGTGTAATTTGACATGTTCAATTGAAACAAAACGATTTTCTTTGTATCCAGGAAGTGGAGGTAAAATCACAGTTCTGGTACCCTGAAGACCAAGGACTGGAACAGGAGCATGGTAGGAGGGACCAAATTCTTTCTTGATCACCACCTTTTCATGAACCAAATCACCAACTTTAGGAAGCCAGCCGGTAACCGGAATCTGAACAGCCACATCCGATTGGAGAGAAGAAGGGTAATTACTTTTGGCCAGAGTATCACAACTTTTCTGTAGCACGTGCAAGACAGCACAGTGGTGATCTCGGTCAAAGTTTGTGGCTGCTGCCACAACATCTAGACCATCAAGGTCTGGAACATACATCTTGATGCCAAAGAGCATTTTGTACGGGGTCCGCCCACCTAGAGATCTTTTAGGGAGATTATTGAGTGCTCGCTGAACCCCATAAAGATGAGTTAACCAGCCACGCCCCGTACCTCATACCCTCACTGTTAAAGACTGCTTTAAATCATGGTTCTTCCGCTCCACAACATAATTGTCCTCGGGCCTATATGGAGACGTGAAATGCACCTGCACTGCCATTGAGGCCATCGAATCACGGTACGCCTTAGAGGCGAAAGCCAGACCCTGGACCGAATGGAAAGTGCCACAGGCATAAGTTCTGACAAAGACATGCAAATCCCTAATATCAGTTCGAGCTTCAGCTAAGCGCTGTGGCCAGACCCAGAGGAACCTAGAGCAAGAATCAACTGCAACCAAAATATATTTGAATGCATTGTCTGAAACAAGGAGACTGCAATGATCAAGATAAACACAGCCAAACGCTGATTCGAAATATAAAGGTGTGTATGAGGTGGACGAGACACAGTAGAACATTTAATTTGTTGCCAAACGTCACAACATTAGACATAACAGCGAGTCTGTTGGTATAGACCCCGCCACCAGTAACGTTGCTGTAAGAGAGAAACAGTGGCAGCAACCCCTGCATGTGCAGAAGCTGTGCCTTAATGAGCGGCCATTATTAAAGAGTGTCTGTGGTTGAGGTTTGGTATCAGGCGATCACCAACCCCAGGAATTGTTACAAAGGGAACCTTATCAGTAGTCATCTGATAAGTATACTTAGAAGGAAACCCTTGAGGAAAAGTAGTTCCCTCCCGACATGCAGCTTTAGCAGCCAAGATGTCATCATTAATTTTAGTCATAGAACGCATAATTGTGGCAACTCTAGTTGTGGCCACTGCAGATTTGGCTGCTTCATCAGCCATAGAATTTCCAACAGCGTGCTTACCACATGCGATGGCCTAATGTATGTACAACATGTGTAAGTGGAAGGCGATCTTTAAGATCAGCCACCTTTACCTAAAGCATTTTATGCTTTATTGTGCTGCCTTTGGAATTGCAAAAGTAATTTTGATTCCAAAAATGTAAACGGTAATTGTAAGATTGTACACAGTAAAAGAATCATACACCACAAGGGTGAGCGACTCAGGATCAGAATGAACAAGAGCCAAAAGCAACACTTTCAGCTCGGCCAACTGTGCCGTACAGTCGCCTAGTGTATGAATGAAAGTGGAGCAGAAAACTTCATCGATCATAGTGCCTACTACTATAGCACAAGCTGCAGAATAAGTCTGCCTAGAACCAACAGCCGGTTGTGCCGAACCATCAGTCTAAATGACACATTTGTACTGATCAACAGGAAGAAGCGTAGAAGGCAGAGGATGAACGTGTTCATATTGAAGAAACCCCTGTGTTTGTAGCGAAGGAGCAAAAATAAAGGAAACATCAACAGACGTCAAAGACATAGCCCATTGAATCCAACGTGGGTGAAGGGCTTTAGAATTGGTAAAGCTAACTTTTGTGACCTCCTCTAAGGCAGGCACAGGCAAAACAACAAAGATGTGTTTACCTTGAGCGAGAGGCCGTTCTTTAAGGATGGTCATCTGCACTGCAGTCAAAAGAAATTCTGGAGATGAAAAACGCATCTCAGCAGGAGTGTAAAGATGTGATTTATAAGCAATGGGAATAGTGTGACCCTCATTGAAATATTGAACGTGACATAAGTAAAACCAATGGAACCCAGTACTATCCGGATGACCAAATTAGTGGTGTTAAGCCTGGTCTCTAAGAACTGCATAGCAAGTAGATCAGAAGTAAGTCATGTAAGACTACAGTATGTTCTGGAAGACAAGAGGAAGCGGAAAAAGTTGGGTGTATCAAAGCATAAAGAGGTTTGATTCACTGAGTGTACTCAGGAATGTAAGACCTGCTGAAATTAAAAAAACAAGCAGAGACTGTAATTTTTTGAGGGTAGAAGGTGGTTACAACTGTGCAAACTTCTCCAGAAAATGTGGAGCCAAACGTCTACCCTCATGGGTTAATTCATAACCAAGTAAAAGGACAGCAAGAAACGCAATGTGAGACTTTGCAAAATTGAGCTTGTAACCAAGTTTGCGAATCACGTAATAATGCGATCCACTCTCACCAAATACTGATTCAATTTGTCATCGGTAAGGTATATGTCATCGACATAAGATAAAGCATCAGGATCAATATCATGTAAAAAGGGACAAGATACGTGCCACAAAAACACCGGGGCTGCTCTTATATCCCATTGGTAAATTTGTGTATCATCTCTGGGAACTGAGGGCGGTAAATGCGGACAAATCACGGCTCTCTGGAGCCAAGTTGTGACTAAAAAAAACATTAGAAATGTCCAGAGTAGTTTTAAACCATTTATGGATGATATTGTTAACCAGGGCCGTGCTGTGGGTGTTCTGCACAGCAAAAGTGCGTGTATGACTATTCGAATGTCTATAATCTAAGACGATGCGATAAGAACTGTCAGGTTTCAAAACCAGAAAAAGAGGATTATTCATAGAAGAGACACAGGGCTCACGAACACACTGATATTCCAATTGACTAAGAATGTCTTTAACTGACAACTTCGAGTCATGTTTAATAGGATACTGAGGCTGCGGTTGAGGAGCTGAACGAATCGGAATAACATGCTGTGGAGAGTTCACATCCCAACCAACATGGTTGCGGTATAGGGCAGGAGCCAACACAAGGGCCCACTCGGAAGCATAAGCATACTGGGTCTCCTCAGGGACGAGATGTGAAAAAGAAGGGAGGATTATATCTTCCCCACGAGGACAAGCAAGAACAAAGGAGGGAGGCCAATTGACGTCCGCCAATAAAATGTCAAATGAAGAAGTCAAACTGTCTCAAAAAATAGCATAAATAGTGTGTTTAATTTCACCTTCAATCTGAATGTCTATATGAAAAAGTCTATCAGGAGTGCAACGTGGGTAGCAGCAGCTTCAACCATAACAAAGGTTTCAGTTGCTCTCACCTCCAGAAAGCGGCAGAGTGTCTGGCGCACTGTGGTGACTTCCGCTGTGCTGTCGAGGAGGGTCACCGCCCAACTCCTGTCCAGGTGAAGGGTTCTTACCATCTGGGGCATATTTTGCTGTTAAGGCCGCAACCTTCTTCTTTTGGAAGGGAGCTCTATACAGAAGCAATTCCTCTCTCTTGACTTTAGCATCAAAAGAGCGCTTCGTGTCCCATTTAGGCTGCATGAGCTCACCTTGCTTGTGATCCTTGAGCCCGCCTCTATCGTACTGTTGATCAGAAGATTCCTGAAAGGAACAAGGAGAACGAGGATCAGGAACCTGAAAACGCTCCGAAGTTTTAATTTTAGTGTGATCATGCAAACCATATCATCGCTCAGAAGCGTCCGGTGGCGGTGAACCGCCAGGAGACCTGGGCTTCTGCTGTTGTTGTCTAGATTTATCCCAAGATTTCTTAGGAAAAACCGGACAACCCTCCTTTTCTGGAGGAGGTTTGCCCAAAGATTGCACAGATGGTCTGGACCCCAAATTATTACGTCCCAAAGATTTATAAGCATCAGAAATAATACAGGCAACTCATGCACGTGGTCGGCTACAGCCACGGCAGTAAGTCGCTGGCATATAATATCAAGGATGCTGCTTCACCTTTAACATTCGCAAGAATCATTTTGGAGAATACGGGAAAATTACACACTAGCTTCATCCCCAAATCTAGGGCAGGACCTGCCCCATGCTCATTCTGTACATGTTTGAGTATGTTCAAAAGAACGCTCCTCGAGAGGGCACCATAACAAAGTGTATACACTGTAGCGAACACCGCCCCTCAGGTGTTGCAGTCGGCCAAGGTGGGGGCCAGACCGGTAGGCAAACACATGGTAAGGATCTTGTGCTTCTCCACAGGGCCTGTGAGGGGAAACACAGCATCAAGCTGATCAATTTTTTGAGCAATCTAAAATGGAAAGTCTTCATGATTAAGCAGTCGTTTGCCCATAACATGTCTAGATTTATCCCAAGATTTCTTAGGAAAAACTGGACAACCTTCCTTTTCAGGAGGAGTTTTGCCCAAAGATTGCGCAGATGGTCTGGACCCCAAATTATTACGTCCTAAAGATATATAAACATCAGAAATAATTACAGGCAACTCATGCACATGGTCGGCTACAGCCACGGCAGTAAGTTGCTAGCGTATAATATCAAGGATACTTCTTCACCTTTAACATTAGAAAGAATCATTTCGGAGACTACGAGAAAATTACCCACTAGCTTCATCCCCAAATCTAGGGCAGGACCTGCCCCATGCTCATTCTGTACATGTTTGAGTATGTTCAAAAGAACGCTCATCAAGAGGGTGCCATAACAAAGTGTATACACTGTAGCGAACACTGTCCCTCAGGTGTTGCAGTCGGCCAAGGTGGGGGCCAGACCGATAGGCCAAAAAACTAGTAAGGATCTTGTGCTTCTCCACAGGGCCCGTGAGGGGAAAAATAGCATCAAGCTGATCAATTTGTTGAGCAATCCAAAATGGAAAGTCTTCATGATTAAGGGGTCATTTGCCCATAAAAGAGTATATAATAACAGGGCTAATTACAAGCCCTCAACCTTGTGGGGCCTGCACCGGAGGTGCAGCCCCAGGTGGAGCAGCCAAAAAGGCACGGGCAACAAACTGAATCAAATGCTTAAATAAATAGACTACTTGAGCGTACAACAAACGTACATCCACCACAGTATGAGTGGCATAATGTGGATACGGAGTAAAACCTGCCAAGACAGGCCATGCGGCCACATCAATACTTAAGGGGCCATGCGAGCAGAAGCAAGAGGATGGGGAAGGGTGCCATTAAACCAAATCTGGTGCTCCCAGGCCGTAAGAGGAAGCTCAATGATCGCATAGGGAGATGAGCCGCAGGAACAATAGCTACTGTATAAGAATGAAAAGTATTATCATTCGCATCAACAGCGGGGATCGTAACTCAGGTGTAAAAACATCAAAATGGTATGTAGGGTCCGCCTCGACCACAAAAACAATGGGAGTTCCTGCAATGGGGACTTCATTCTGTAACAAGTGTAGAGTAAACGTCGTGCGGCAATGAGCCTGAATTGCAACCGGTTGTGCCATAGGGAAACGTAAGGGATTCGAACAGCAGCACAAAAATGGGTTTTAGCCTTTTAAAATTCAAGCTTGAAAAACCTACAGCTATAGGAAGTACCTACAAACTGAGGAGGTAAAGATCCCGCACCACGGATGTCTCCAGACAATGGTGTGAGGGCATTGTGGACAAGCAACAGTGCTACTCAGGGGTCCCGCAAATAAGTACCAGACCAAACATTGGCGGAGCCATGTTGCAGGGATTCTGTGACATCACAGAACTATGCTTGGGACCATAGAACCTTAGTAGGTAGGGACTGAGTTATCCTACCACCTTAGTACCCATGAGCCCGGGACCGACTAGCTATAGTGTCTCACTTGCCCTCCTACTCACTCACAGAGGAACAAGTGATTAGGCACCCCAGAACACAACACTCCCAACCCTCCCAGGAATCGCGGTAACAGGACACACCCTTTCGCTCTCACACTTGTACTTGTCTACAATAAGATCTGACAGAGACACGAGAAAAGTTTAAAGTATTTATTTTAACTATCATGCTCTAGTATGCAGTAAACGTGCTACAATAAGTAAGAAGATGCCTAACACAAATAGGGTCAGCATAGTAAGTAATCCATAAATCATAAAAGGAGCTGTCATTATATAAGACAGGGCAAACTACCCCCCCACCCTTCTACAGAAGCAAAGTGATTATATATCAAAACATCTCTGGGTTTTTGCAGCAGACCCCGTACCTTAGCATGCACAGATGA
The DNA here is from genome assembly GCA_963921515.1 of Calotriton arnoldi. Lineage (NCBI taxonomy): Eukaryota > Metazoa > Chordata > Amphibia > Caudata > Salamandridae > Calotriton > Calotriton arnoldi. The sequence goes on along the minus strand of CAWUFW010003837.1, from coordinate 704,188 downwards.
AGGTTCTACATCTCCGGTGAAGACGCGATCTCATCTGTGTATTTGCCTGTCTGTGCATATCTATATGACAAAGAGTATGTGTTCCCAAACAACACCTGCTTGTGTGTGTTTTGTGTATGTGCTAGAGCCTGACCAAAACAGAATAACAAGGAGGATTGTAGTTCAACCTTGTCTACAGTGTTCAGGCTAAATCCCAGGAAAATACAGAACACAAAAATAACAGTGAGTTCTGTGTGAAAGTACAGAGTGCCACAAAGCAACATACGTATATGTAGTAACGTGTGCAAAGCAAAGCATACTCATGCTAGCATAGGAAAAATGGCAATGGGCCTGCACAAGACGTATTACAGGAGACTGCAACTGGATATATTTTCTCTCACTCTCTTGGTGTGAGAACATAAACCTATTATAACGCAGTGACCTATGAACTGCCATCAAAGAGTTGCATGCAAACTGCAATGCATGGATATAGAACATTATTGTTTTTTCCCCAAATCTTTCGTTATTCTAAGGTTGCTAAGTAGGGTTCTTTTGGATAATAATAAATATTTATTTGCAAAGACACCCCAACCACTAGGTTATGTTTTAAATCCTGAGTTTGTACTTCTTCAGACCAGGCACTCTTAAAATATAATGCCTATAAGTATGAATGACATGCAACACTTACAACTTGTAGCCCTCATTGTCTTAAGTAAAAATTCCTATACATTGACTTATGCACTTATATAAGTCATTGTCTCTGTATATTACATGTGTGATGTAAAGCGCTCTGACACCCAACTCTACACAATTGGAATGAGTAGCACTATAAAACAATGAAATACACATGAGAGAGCATCAGTGTAGTTATTTGAGGGTGGTAGTAAGGGAATCCGTTGAGAACCAGGTGTTTGGGGTTGTGGGTCAGGGGGGGGGTGCCAACAAAGATCATCACACCGGCTGCCAACAGCACTAAAGCTTGGCCTGTCAGGGGTGTAGCTAGAGGTAGGAGAGCCTCTGAAAACTCCTTTTAGAGCCTCAAGTCCATAACAAGTTGAGCTTTCATATGGCTTCTGCCCTCTACTCTCGCTCTACCTTCATGCACAAAGAGGTAAAAAAAAAAAAAGAATTAACATCTAAGGTAAAAGGGAGAGACAAATAGATACCCATTTAGTGGCTAATTTGTACAAAGTGAAACCACAAAACTTGGATTAATCGTTGCTTCCCTCTTAACCAAATTGTGTGATCTTAGGCAAACATTTTTTTTACCGATCCTCCCTCTTCTTCCCTTCACATATGAAGGCACCTTCAAATACGTGAGTTGAGAATACCAGCTGTACAAAAACCTATTGTGTTTGATTTAATAGACTAAAATGTTGCTTTATCTGTAACAATCTGGACCACATACAGTGTTCTCATGACAACTGTTTTGCCTCTTAGTTCACTATTGGCACCATCACCAGGGTGGTGTGGGAGTGGGAATGGTTCCAAGTTCATGACTAAAAACAATCACTTGTAATCAGAACTTCACAGTGCAGTGCTATAATGATATATATTAATGTCAACGCTTCCACATGCTTAAGAAATACACATTTTTGAATTAAGAAGAGACTTCATCATATTTTACATGATGTCTGTTGTATGATTTACATGTTAAACGTTTTCAGGGTTCGGCTCATGCATGGGCTCTTAGAGCCAAGCCAGACCCTTGGCTAAGCTCTGCTAATTTGTTGGGACGCCAACCTCCAGGCTCACTCCTGTAGCCTGTGCAGTGCCCCGGACCCTGAGGCAAAAGCACTTCAGGGGTTGATTGTGGGATGGACTGGTAATAAGACATAGACTTACAACAGGCTGATTTCATTTTATTTTATTGTAATCTCCGTTTCTATAAAGTTTTTATTTCAAAATTTCCAGTTAATGGAGAATGAACAGCACAATTAGAAATGCTTAACATAACATGACGTGCGGGCACTAATCCCCAAACTTTGCAATGCCACACAGTGACCTGCCAGACAAATGCCTCATGCTGGAGCCTTGGATGGATTTCCCCCTCATTCTTTGAAAAGTAGCTTTTTCTTAACAAACAGTCATTTCCGGTCTGTCTGTATGTGTGTATATGTTATTTCAGTAGAATTATTACACAAAGAACCAAGGCAGAGATGCCAAATTGCGAATGCACATCCACACACTTAGTCCGTCGGAAAGTAGCTTGCAATTTGTGGTACACCATGGTGCTCTCCAAGCATTGAGTCTCCCTCCACCTCCAGGAGACCAAACAAACTCTCTGGAAGATGAAATCCCCGTCGAGTTTCACAAACACTTTGCACAAATGCCGAGGCACACCAAAAATCAGTCCAAATCTGTAAGGTAGGCAGTAACCATTATAGTAAACAGAGGAAGTCCATAAGTCGATCTTTTTTCTCCTGTATATCCTTTATTTAATTTCAGAATCCCTTTACACAAAAAACACTGGCAGCCGACACGTGTTTCGTCCGGAAGGACTTTTTCAAGGCTAATAGAAATTGCAGAACAAGTAGTAACTCCAAAATCAATGTATTGGAGGTGATCGTGACTGCGTGACAGTTTTAGAACGTTGTTAAAACCTGAATAAAAGCTTGTTTCTGTAGTCTCAATCAAGAGAGATTCCCCGGTACAACGAGAATTCGTAACAAGATGCACGATAATTGTCCGTTCACGTGGAGTATATGTTCCACTCCTGTTTGAACCGGACAAATATACCTGTTGTGCTTGAGATCTGTCACTGTGTGTGCTATGTAGAACAAGCCCCGTCAGTGGTCATCTGGTTCCAGCACCACCATCTCAACACAATCCACTATACGGCTCTGATAGGCCTGTAGTGTAGGGAACCGGCAAGTATCCTGTCCCGCTACCTCAATTCCACCAAAATGGCCTTGTTGAGCCTGTACCGGTGGCTGCTCCGCCCGCGTCCTGACCCGATGCAAAGAAACGCTTTTCCGTATAGTGGATTGTGTTGAGATGGTGGTGCTGGCTGCCAGTGTTTTTTGTGTAAAGGGATTCTGAAATGAAATAAAGGATATACAGGAGAAAAAAGATCGACTTATGGACTTCCTCTGTTTACTATAATGGTTACTGCCTACCTTACAGATTTGGACTGATTTTTGGCATGCCTCGGCATTTTTGCAAGATGTTATTTCAGTAGGGCGACTAGCCAAAAGGCAGCAGTACAATGTCCAAGACAAAATGTATGCCTGGACACCTGTGCCAAATCATTAAGAGGCAGATTTACTAACATTCATGCAACACAGCACAGTACATGAAGCTGCAGCACTACGTTGCGTGAAAGGGAAAGAGCAGAAGAGCACCAGATCTCCAAAGAAATGGTGCATTGGAATTTGGATTGAAAGCTCTGACATGCAAGTTTCACAGTGAACCCTTACATGATCTCTCTGTTCACTCCCTATTCAACCCTGTGCTCTCTCAGTTTTCTTCCTCTATCAGTTCCCTGCTCTCTCCTACCATGTCATTTGTCTCTGTCTCTCATACTCCCCTGATGCTTTCACTCGGTTTCCGCTACCTCGCCTTTTATAAGCTCTCTCTAGCTTTTTTCTCTTTTTAACCTTCTCTCTGTCAGCCTTAGCATCTTTTTGTTTTTCGCTCCTTTCTTTGCCCATCTTCTGTGATCCGCTTCTCTCTCTTCACCACCCGTTCTTTCCCCTTCTCAGCTGGCAGATCCTCGCTTGCTTTCCTGCTTTCCTCTTTTCTCACTGTTCGCTCTCACTGTTCCAACTTCTTCTCTCACTGTTCCAACTTTCGGTCACAATTTATTTCCTGATGCTGTTCAGCGTTGGCAATAACTATATTTTGTTGATCCAGATGCTGAATGGCACTGGCAAAAAAGCATTGGCAAAGTCAACAGGTCTCCTTTGGCTAACTCAATTTGCTTTGCCAGTGCTTGTTTTAACGAATTAATGATGTATACAAACTTTCAAATAACAGTAATATCAAATACTGGATCTTGGGTACAATGCCACTCTGTTAAATGATTCCTTCTTGTTGGTGAAGGTAAAAAACTGTTCGTTTTTATTGTGCATGTTCCATTTTTTAACCAGCTGCATCAGACAAAAGCCTCCAACATCACAGAGCCATCAATGTGTCTTCTCACAACAGGTTCTGAATGAACCTACCGTGCAACTTTGTGGCATGGAATTCAGCAATCACAGTGTTTTGATGTGGTACTCCTTTATTAAATAGCTTCCACCCTTAAAAAGTTCTGAGTGCATGCGCCATCCTGTAAATAAATAATATATTTAAACAAGCACTGGCAAATCCAATAGGTCTCACCTATTGGCTTAGCCAATGTTTTTAGCCATGCTCTATAGAATCATGAGTTATTTGCAGCATGGCTAAAAGAAGAAAAAAGACGCAGCTAACACTTATATGCGCGCCTACAAAAGGACACTCTTAGAGATGGATCAGTAAAAACTAGTGCTTCTTGCTGATGCTGAAGAAAAAAATATATATATCAATAATATATATATATATATATATATACACACACCCACATATATATACACACACACACGTATATAGATATATCTACACATATATATAATAGATAGATAGATATATCTATATATATATATATCTATATATATATATATATATATATATATATATATATATATATATATATATATATATATATATATATATATATATATATATATATATATATATATATATATATATATATATATATATATCACAAACAAAGTCTCTCGTTACTGGGGCCACCAACCCTTCAGGGCGACCTCTGTTCAATGGGCACGGAGCAGCCCATCCATTTTCACACAAAAAACCATCAGAGGCCCATTGCTGGCAAAAGAGACATTTATTGGAACGTCCTCGCACACAGATTTCTCCCCAGCGCCTAACGTTTCAGCCTCATCCGGCCTTGCTCACAGGCGGGAGAAAGATTATCGAACTGCTCATTGCGCACCTGCGTGCTTTTCACATCATTTTACCTCACGTGACCAAAGTGGAAAATACAAGTCCCAAGGTGCACCGCATTCTGATTTGAATATACTTATGGAAATCCAAGTCTATTCACAGTTGAAAAACGTGAGTACCTGTTTTGCGGTGCCACTTGTGTTGAAGAATGTTTTGTAAGCCAGGTGAGTAGGTGTTATTTGCGCATTGCCAAGAGTTCAAATGACGCTACAATTTGATGCAATTCAGCCAGCACGATCGTGAATGGTAGTCCACCATTCCGAATCCCTTCCAACACTCTGTCCTTTTACCATATTGGCTTTCCTTAGTAGGTCGGGAGCGTGAGTGGGTCATGCCCCTCAATCAATAACACAAACAAAGTCTCTCGTTACTGGGGCCACCAACCCTTCAGGGCGACCTCTGTTCAATGGGCACGGAGCAGCCCATCCATTTTCACACAAAAAACCATCAGAGGCCCATTGCTGGCAAAAGAGACATTTATTGGAACGTCCTCGCACACAGATTTCTCCCCAGCGCCTAACGTTTCAGCCTCAGTATTCACTCCACAACTCCCTTTTGTACAAGGAAACACTCGGACACCTCAACGTGCTGCAAAAGTCTTTAATGGCAGACTCAAAACGACGCGTTTCGCCTTACGCCTTGATCACGATCGTAGAAGCTCAAAACACACATGATTATATCCACTTCCTTCAACTCATTAGAAGATGGACTAACCCCAATGCAGTGTATATACAATGTTAACTACTGTGGCGGCCATTTTGTAATGTGCAAAGTTACATCCTAGAGATATCTTGAATTACTTTTATACAATATATACATATAAAGATTAATGTATACACTTAATATATTGAGTAAGGATCACAAAAATCTAGTGCAAATCACCCTGAATTAATTAAATTCCAAGGCTATAAAACTTCAAAGAGCTGTGCAGAATACAATTCATTATCCGCAACAAGCCACAGTTATGGCAATCTCTCCCAAGCGGGCATATAAAAAATAATATACACAATGTGGCAAAATAATGACAAAACAATCTAGCCCAAGTGGGCTTCAATGCACATAACAAAATATCTCTATGACGTGCACACGCCAAAATAATTTCCTTTCACAGTTGATAGTTGACGTGCCCAACCTAGAAAATACAAAAAATTAAAATTACTAAAACCTGGTAACTGCTACAATGTACACACATTCTCTGCAGTATACATTATTCATACAAATGGATTGCCAGCTCCTCACTGGAATTTAAGCCTTTGGGTGTCATGCTTTCAAAATTGATAATATACTGCGATTCAAGCTTTCTCAATGAGAGTTCCCTATTGCCTCCCCTGACACCCATAGTTACAGAATCAATGACAACCATGCGGACAGAATTTTCATCTTGGAAGTGACAGGCATGAAAGTGACGAGCTACGGGGTATTGCCTATTGTTATTTCTTACTGCACGAATGTGTTCAAGCACCCGCTTCTTGGCCTGGTGTATCGTGCTTCCAACATACCATTTGTTGCACGGACAGATCAACACATACACACAATATACCGTATTGCAGGTCAATGATTTTCTAATCACAAACTCCCTCTTGGAGTTAGGTAACACTAGCCTATCACAGTCTATACTTCCTTTACATGCCTTGCATTTCTTACAGCATCTGAATCCAGGTCGGCCCTTATCACCCCCTCTTACAACTTCAGTGACATGATTATGGCTGAGATCATCTCTTAATGAGCAACTTTTTCTAAAAGTAATCTGTGGATTACTACCCAGATTCTTCTTCAAATTCACATCTGTCAACAATACATGCCAGTGTTTTAAAATTTTTTTACGTACTTCACTGGCCTGACCTGAAAACGTAGTTATGAAACGTATGCACTCTTTGCTCTCTTCCTTTTTGCTAGGGTGTTGGAGTTCATTCCTAGTAGCTCTCTCTACTCTGAATTCAGCCTCAAAAATGGTTTTCTCACTATACCCCCGTTCCTTAAAACGTTTGCACATAATTTCCTTCTCACGCATATAAGCAGCACCAGTGCTGCAGTTTCTTTTTGCACGCAGAAGTTCCCCATAGGGGATACTGTACACAAGATTTCTTGGATGCGAACTACTGGCACTGAGGATGCTATTTCCAGCGGTCTTCTTACGAAACAATCTAGTTTCTAATGTATCGCCTTTAACCTCAAGATACACATCCAAAAATTCCATGGAACTTTTACTGATATGCTCCGTGAAAGTTAGATTATGTGTGTTCACATTCAACTTGTCAATAAAACATCTAGCTGACTCTTGGTCACCACTCCAAATGAAGAAAATATCATCAATGTAACGCAGCCACAGGACTACACTGCTTTCGAATTCCGCTATTTGCGACGCCACCTGTTCCTCCCACCAGCCCATGAATAAATTCGCATAGCTGGGGGCGAAGCAGGTGCCCATCGCAGTGCCCTGTGACTGCCTGTAGATGGTATCATCGAAGATAAAGAAATTGTTGGTCAAACAAAATTCAATCATACTTAAAATCATTTGTGAGTGGTATAATAGGGAGATAGAACGTGTTTTAAAAATTGCCGAATTGCCTGGAGACCCAACTCATGTTGAATGCTTGTATACAAGCTACTCACATCGAGAGTAACTAGAGTATAATTATTCTCCCAATGTATCCCATCAATGATGGTGAGAAAGTGTGTGGTATCCCTAAGGTAAGCCGGAAGTGCTACCACATACGGTCTTAGGTAGTGGTCAATGAACCTGGAAGTATTCTCCAGTAATGAACCAATAGAAGAGACAATGGGTCTTCCCGGAGGGTTCTGGGTATCTTTATGCAATTTAGGGAGTAGGTAAAGGATGGGGATCCTAGGGTGTGCACATTTGAGATAGTTATATTCCTCCCACTCTAACAATCCCTTGTCTCTCCATTCTTCCAAAAATTCCCTGTAAGTGGTATTAGATCTTAATATTTCTGCCATGTTTGATTCACAGTAGCATTTGACATCACTCATCTGTCTTCTCCCTTCTGCCAAATATTTGTGCTTGTCTAAAACCACCACATTGCCACCTTTATCCGACTGGCGGATAACAATACTCTTGTCGGCTTTCAGGTTATCTATGGCAGCTATCTGTTCCACAGTCAAGTTCTTTTTACTGCACGATGTTTTTCTATATCTAATTTTGTTTAAGTCTGTTAGAACTCCTTTTTCAAACACTTCAATGGCTTCACATTGTACATTTGGAAGAAACACAGATTTAGGTTTGAACTTACTACCCGGGTTGACCCATAGCTCCTCTCCACAAACCTCTGAGTTTGACAATACATTCTCATCAGTTGACTCATTATCCCCCATGGCATTTAAAACATGCAACATCTCAATGTCAGCAATATTCAAATTACTCACTCCATCCGAAGTGGTCCCAGCCGAATGTCTAGATGGTTGAGTATCAAACCATTTTTTGAGTTTCAGTTTTCTTGAAAAGAAGAATAAATCGATTCTGGTCTGGGCATAGTTGATATTCATGGACGGGCAGAAGGATAGACCCAGAGAAAGGATCTCAATTTCATCAATGGAAAGAGACCGCTGGGATAAATTCACAACAGTCATGTTCTCAACTTCCTGCCCCTTGTCTCCATTCCCACAGGGGCTTTCTCTTCGTTTTTCCTCCTTTCTTTAGCTTGCCTATTCCTCTTGTTTTTCCTCTGCCTCCTCGTCCTCGTCCCCTGTGTGCAACTGAATCTTGGTGAAACTCTGTCCTGCTCTGGTTCATCATTTGGAACTGTAATAAAAAATTGCTCTTCTTTTTCTGTGGATCTTGGGTAAATTCTTGATTGACTGCAGTGATTGATGCATCGGATAAACTCCCATCGGAGATATCGCTTTCACTGATTTCTATAACAGCTGTTTGCACACTTGTTGGAGCTGTCACCATTCCCGCCTTATTCTCAAACAAATGATCATATCTTTTATGGAATGTGAGTGTACGACCTGATTGATAGTCCTTAAAGTCGCGCAGGAATTTACGTTGTTTTTTGACAGTTATCTCATCCTCGAGTTTGCCCATTCGTACCATTAGGTTCTTCATGTGTTCTTCCAACACCTCTTTAGAGACCAACTGGCTAATTTCCAAAAGAACCTTCTCAATTTCGAGTAAGAGTTTAGCTCTGTCCTTAAGTGCGTACTTCACCAAAATGCGCATCATGGTTATGGAACATGCTGAGGAATTGTTGGACCATTCCTCTAACATATCATTATCCGGATCCTCATAGGTGGGAATAGTAAATATTCGAAGACCTCGAGGCACTCGATTCACATCAATGTAACGCTGCAACGATTCTGCCTCCCACCATTTCGAGAGTTCTTTTTTATGCAGCTTTTCCAAGTTATTATACAAAGTTTGTAATTTAATTTCATCAGTGATGCTGGATAAAGGAGCAAGTGCGCTTCCACTGGCTCCTATCTGTGCAAAGAATAATTTGTCAGCAGTTTCCTTCCTTCGTGCTTCTAGAGCAGCTGCCATTAATAAAATGGATTGTCTCTGCAGCACACCAATGCCGGTATGAAGATCTCGTTATCTTCCTTTAAGGCTTTCAGAAGCAGAAATGTTGGGAATAGGAAGCCCCTTGCATCGTGTTGTTCCACCAATAAAGCGTTTTCATTGCAACCCAACCAGAGTCGGTGCACCTCTTTTTAGGGGAAAGGAGGAATGGATGGTATGTTTTCTGGAAGCCTCGCACCAGATGCACTGGCCGCCCTATGAAGGTCTGGGTTCCCTGCGTGGCGAAATTGGGTTGGAGATGTTTATTTGGAGCCCGACCTGCTTGACCCCTGTGAAAGCGTTTGCAGAGTGTGGCGAGTTTGGGAGCAGAAGGATGAAATTCCGAAATTGCAGGCTGGTGTTGTTTTTTAAACAAGTGAGTGGAAACAAAAAAACGAACTTTGCAATGAGGCAGACTTTACTTTGTGCTAAGGGAATGACTTAAAACAAGAAGTTTTGAGCGCTTAATAGTTATTCATAGACATTGAAACGACTGCGCTTTTCACCTTTTAAAGTCGAATACTTTTTCCTGTGCGCGATCTGTGAAAGAATACGGCCCACGTTGTTAAGAGGGAATCACGTGGGTCATTCAAAATTCAGAGACTTCTCCCATGATCAAGGCTTTCAGAAGCAGAAACGTTGGGAATAGGAAGCCTCTTGCCTCGTGTTGTTCCACCAATAAAGCGTTTTCATTGCAACCCAACGGTGCACCTCTTTTTAGGGGAAAGGAGGAATGGATGGTATGTTTTCTGGAAGCCTCGCACCAGATGCACTGGCCGCCCTATGAAGGTCTGGGTTCCCTGCGTGGCGAAATTTATTTAATGCATTTTTTAAAGCGCGGACTTTACCCGAAGGTGTCAGAGCGCTGTACAATAGAACCAGTTACGTTACATGAGAGAAATGTTACAAAATAGAACGTTACAAAAATAAACAGGAGACTAGAGGAGGTAGGCTAAAACCATAGAAGGCAAGAACACAATATCAAACACATCAATCAAGCAAGGGTAAGGAATGTACAAGAAAATATTACAAATTTACAATGATGAACGAACTTCCTAGAAGGGTCAGAGAATGAAGGTATTAGTTCTGAAAGTGTCTTTGGAAGAGAAGAGATTTGAGGTCAGCTTTGAAGATCCGGAGAGGTGGTGGCACGGAGCAATGGAGGAAGCGAGTTCCAGATTCTCACCGCATTACCTGAGAACGATTGAGCCATTGATCTTTCCCTTTTGAAGGAGGGGGGCTCAAGCAGAAACTTTCCCGCATTCCGAGAAGGTCTCGAGCCTCCAGACATTTTCAGTTTATACGCCAGGTAACGAGGGGAGGAAGTGTGCAAGGCTTTGCGGGTGATGCAGGCAGTTTTGTAAATAGATCTTGCCTCGATGGGAAGCCATCGAAGAGAAGACAGGATAAGAGTGATATGGTCACTACGTTTGGACCCTGAGATAAAGCGAGCTGCTGAATGTAGTACGGATTTGAGGGGGGAGAGGTGAGATTTGGGTAGGCCAGTGAGAAGAGAATTGCAGTAATCCAGTCTAGAGAGAACTAGCGATTGGACCAAGGTTTTTAGGTCTTTCTCCGGGAAGAACCGACGAATCCCCCACAGAAGGCGTAGCTGGTAACGTGCGTTCTTAGCAATGGAGTTAATGTGGGAGATTAGGTTGAGTCTTTTGTCAAGTATGACACCTAGGGATTTAGCGCTGTCGACAATGATGGGTTTATTGTTGAATACATTCAGCTGATCCATCCAGGATTGAACAGGAGGAGGGAGAGAGAGGTAGATAGGAGGAGGAATTCAGTTTTGGAGGGATTGAGAATGAGTTGGTGAACTAACATCCAGTTGTGAATAGAGTTGAGAGTAGAGTTGAGAAGTGAGAGATCGTGTGCGGAAGACACCTTGAGGTAGATTTGAGTGTCATCCGCATAGAGATGGTAGTGGATCCCAGAAATTGTGTTGGAGATATATATATATGTTCATTGCCAATATTAAAATTAAAATAAACAAAAACAATTGGCCTGAGATTGGAGATGTATAGGCGTGCATGTGTCATCAGGCAGGCACACGTGGGATGGCTATTTTATTGAATTGTTTTTTGCCGCTGCTAAATATCATCAGCAATAACAAAAACATGTTGTTGCCAGTAGTCATTAAAAGCTTCAAGAACATTTGTATGTGGTTTGTTCACGTCATTTTCATTTTAAAAAGGTGTAAATTCTGGTTGAAATATTGCTTCGCAAATGACATACATTTGTATCTGATTAAGCTTTTAACACCCATTCCTCACAATCTAAGTAATGCCTTGAAAAGCCATCCTGTGTTTCTGTTCTGCTGCAAGAACAAATTGTTACACTTTGCTTTAGCAATAAAAAGAGTTTAGTTGATGAACAGATAATTGTGCAAAAACTGCCATTTACTTTGTAAAGATGAAAACGTGCAGTTGGGATGAGAATCACCCTGCAATAAAACAAACATTGCTCTCAGCATTGATCGTGCTAAACATAATTCATATAAAAAATAGAATGAAAAGATAGGCGACCACAAGATAACAGTAAGATATAAATAACCTAAAAATGGAAAATATATTCACAGCACATATGAAGTGGTTCAGCACCTTGTCAGTTCTAGAAAGCGCTATATTAATGTGACCAGAATACAAAACTTAACAATAGGAAGTAAAGCATAAAATGAAATCACAACAAATTATTAGCCATATATTGTGAATAAAAGCACACATGCAATAACACTGTAAGGCAACACACAGTCACAGTAACACCACCACCTGGTTATTTTGAGGTAAGACATATTTATATTATACTGGATTACAAATGAAGTAAAACTGAAAATAAACATTAAAATAATTCTTTTACAACAGCTTTACATGCTGCAGAAAGTAAAAGCGAGAATTATGTAAGACATAGAGCAATATATGGGTGCACAAACCCCAACGGGCATAAAAGGAACAATACAGTCATGCTTAATCCCCACCTGGCCTTTTGTCTATACCATGTGATTTCTGAGATAGTGACTTCATGGGAACATTCTTATCTAAAAAAGCTTTTACCTCAAAGAACCACATTGTTTTGCTATTAACCAAAGATCTGTGACGTCAGATTGTGTTTCTAACCTGCTTGCCTTCAGTACTTAACTGTGCTTTGCTGTAGCAATAAAACATTTTTGCATTTCTTTGCACTATATTGTCTGGATGCTGCCATTGCAATTGTAAAGACACGAGAAGTGCTGCTGCAGACAGAATGGCGCTCTGAAACAAAGGTTGCTATCTTTACTTGCACCAATGTACATAAAAACAATTAAATATTAGAGCAATTACACTGCTAATAAATCCCTTTTTTACATACACTAAAAATGTTAATAACACAAAAGGAACCTTAAGGAAAGGAAAATAGTATGTAAAAAACACTTTCAGAGTCTAATGAGCGCTCACATCAAGTGCTGAAAGTGTTGCTGAAAGTCCAGTAACGCTCGTGCCAAGCATCCGCACATCTGGCAAGCTGAGCATCACGTCCTTAATTGGTTCCAGCATCTAGAGCTACAGGCAAATATAAAACGGTATACAAGAAAGAACTCTACACCTGAAAAGTAGAGCTGTAACACGCAGTCAGAAACCTTCGGCAGTACTGAAGGAGGAGAAAGAGGTCAGCGCTTTTAACACAGAGCAATAGGCATTTAAAATACAGGGGCATATTAGCAAGACCCACGTTAAATTATCGCCGTTTTAGCGGCAGGAAACTGCCGCTAAAACGGCGATAATGGGCTTGATAATATGCGTTATGGAATTCCAATAGAAGCCCAGGTTAGATGTCCTGCACATCTAACCTGGGCTTCTATTGGAATTCTATAACGCATATTATCAAGCCCATTATCGCCGTTTTAGCGGCAGTTTCCTGCCGCTAAAACGGCGATAATTGTAACGTGGGTCTTGCTAATATGCCCCACAGTTCTTTTGACTAAACAAGCACCGAAACACCCATAGATCCAGTGGCTATGGGTAGCAGAGACATTTACAGATACCTTTAACGTTTCATTGTCACTGAGAAGAGACACCTGGGGGACCAACAGCAATTTATTTACTCAGTGCAGAGACAAGTTCGTTCAACTAGAGAGCGCACTATCAGAGAAATGCCCCATTGTCATATGGGAACAAACAGACGAGAAACATGTGTCTCATTCTAACTCAGCAAAAATAGAACACCTCATGCCTCACAGCGCTCACACACAAGGAGAATGAGTGTCACAATCTAAAACCAGATAAGAACAATATTTACAGCCCTCTTTACAGGCGGTAACATGAACAGGGATGGGGAGAGAAGCAGCAAGGAATGCATTTTCTAACCTGGAGGATCCCTGTTCAAAACATTTAAGAACAAGATTTACAGGCCTGTTTCCAATCGTCTGCGCACTCAAAAGCGAAAGGCAGGGGGAGCAGCTATGTGAAGGAAGTCGTACCTTCCTTAAACACATGCAGAAACAAAACAAAAAAATAGTGCACAGAAACAAGCCGAAATGCACACAAGCGAAAGTCTACAAGTACTAGGGGCATGCTCCTTGGTAGGGAGCAGCACACGAGAAGGAGGAACATAAAGGGTAAATTAACCACTTTCAAGCAAGCCTTTTGAAAGGACACTTGAAGAAACAAATGAAAAGCAATGGATGGGCTGTAAGCCCACAAAGTATATACAATATGCCTTGAAGAGACAGCGGAAGCTCTGTCTAAGCGCGACCTAAAAGTTATGTCGGTTTCCTAGGGAGCTACCAAACGTACGTGCTGATGCACCAATTTTTCCCATAAACAAGACATACATGGGGACACAGCATGCCTGGCTTTGATTAATTCTTTGCCACCTCAGACAAAGCAACGAGGTGGGGCTGTTAACTATCTAGAAAGATAAAAAAAACAAGCATTTGCAATGCAATAGGTCTCGCATTTACGCGAGTTTAAGCTATTGGCATTGTAAATGACAATGCCTATAATTTTTGTTGTTTAAAACATAAATAAAAGGCATTGTCATTTACCGATTGCATTGCAAATGCTTGTTTCAATGCGCAGTAGTAACAGAAATCCCTTCCATGGTCCTCCATCATTTGACAGGTACTAATCTCCGCAAATATGAAAAAAGTATAGAGGGACGTTTCCTGGGCCCGCTTAAGAAATGCATTCAGGTAGGCCAGTTCGCTCACAAGACTATACCCCCCTGAGGATTTGTCGAGGCACCTCTCAAAACACCAAACTCCTAGAACCTAAAGCAATATTATGCAAAAAACTCATCACTGTTAAACACTAAAAGTGCAATAACTCTGCACTACTTTCTGCTAAAGCCAGGGAAGACAGAGTGGTCATATGCGTTAAATGCCTGGGACAGCATGCAGAAAGAATTCGAAAACAGAGAGACATCGGGAGCGAACAAAAGTGAAAAAGCTCCGGGAGGTACAAATGTAGCCTAATCTCTTAAAATGTATCTGTCATTCATATTTTCTGAACAATTAGCAACTAAGGGCCAGATGTATTAAAGGATTTTACCCATTCTGTGTCTATGGGGAAATGCATTCGTACATATGGCCCTAACTTCGATATTTATTCCTGATCTCGCTAACGTTAATCGCCAAGAAGCCCAGAGTCATGCATAATGCATCCAAACTACATTTTGAGAAGCACTCTCTGCATGATGGGACGTGGTGTCCATGTTGCCATTAATACAGGGGGTTGTCGGCTGTAAGATTCTAAATGTTCCATACTGTGCGACACAATGCAACTCTCACCCTATGTGGCAGAGTAACTGTAGAATAGCGCTGCGAAGGACTGTATTATCCTTACCTTCTTGCATCTCTTTCCACCCCCTCCTCCAGCTGCAGCTCAGGTCCTGGTTCCGGGCGCTCAAACCGGTTTCTTCTTCAGAAAAAACGAAGACATGCTGTTTTCCTCTATGTAATGCACATGCGCAACTTACACGTGCAAGGCTCAACCATGGGCTCGCCTACCTTCTACACTGTTAGAAACGTAGTGGCCATGATTGGATAGGTATTTACGGTAATGAACGAGAAACAAAACTAACAGCCAAACGAGGAAGTTAAATGTCTTGTTCTTTTAAGTATCACAAGCCCCTATTTTCTTTGCAATCAGTCTGGGAAAAGAACCTCGCATACTCCGTTTATTTATGTAGATGATCCTTGTCACTCTCTAGGCATATTTTTGTAATTTTAGTAAGCTTTAATATGAATTGTTTAAATTCGTCTACACTTACGTTCGATTTTTTGATGAAATTGATTTTCTTGTTGATTTAAATAAGAAGTGCCACCCTTGGGATGTGTGATGTTTCACCAGTTCAACACGGCTGTAAGATTCGTGCTTGCCTTTCGCGCTGAGGCTTCTCTTTTCTGTTTCTATTTCTGTTCAATTTGTATCTTACATTAATGTCCCTCCAGGACCAGGCGATCCCTGCAGCAAAGTAAGCTAGAGAGGGATTGGCGGTCAGGCACTAGGCCACACCTACATTTTGACTATCGGGTACTACTATTCATTTGACTGGCCTAAGGTTAGGGTGACCAGATTCGCAAAACAAACAAGCAATTGCAATGCAATAGGACTCGCATTTACGCAAGACCTATTGCATTGCAAACGATAGTCATCACGGACAACGAGAGGGAGCGGGGGGGGTGGGAGTCACCTACAACGGAAGGGGGTGAAAAGGCACAGACAATGGGAGGGAGGGGGGAGTGGAGAAGGCAGTTGGAGAACCTCATTAAAGAAAATAGTGCTCACAGTCTAAATAACACCTACTGTGTAACACTCGAAGTAAAGGGGCCAGTAGCCATGGGAGGATACAATTGACGACATGGACCTAATAAGGAGGGACTAACAAGCCTCATAGTCAATCAGAAGACAGCATTTACGAAGGTCAAAGACACAAGCCAATCAAAAATATGGGCGGGAGAGTGGGCGGGGCATCCCTCACCTACTGAACTACCACAGATCATTCCCAGAGCAGCGCTTGCGCGCTGGCTCAGGGCTCAACCTAAAAATGAAAAAAAGAATTAATGAATTATGGTGTGGACAACTTTTTAAGTAGTTCACATCCGCAAAATGCAGTGGGCTGATAGCATTGTTGACAGACAGCCCATAAAGCCAATGCCTGAAGCCAGCTGAACCACAGTAGCCAATGGCTGAAAGGATTTGTTCAAATGTGGCATATACACAACATCTGCCTCAATTTTTACAAAGGTAGTCAATCAATCAAATAATTTTATTTGCATTTGATATATGCATAAAAGTACAGAATAAAATTTTGCTAGTGCCATATGATCAAAAGGGAGTTCAAAATCAGTTAATAATTAATTTTATACTTTATCCATTTAAAATAGCGATATTTACAAGGAACCTCGTTACTAAAACCAACATCAGTTCATTATAAGAAAAATTTGTTACAACATACAGTTAAGAAGACGCCACCCCCATAACAAATCAAATTAGCATATTTAACATCATACAGCAATTCATTTTCAAAGAATGGCAGTTAGTATAGATGGTCACATAAAACAACTCCCCTATCTGTAGAGCTTCTCCTAGTCCGAAGAACTGAATATAAAAATGTTGCAACCGTGAAACAAATATATTGAGTTTCCAGGGAGTTGATGACTGCAAAAGCTGAAGAGTGAGAATATAGGCTCAATTTTGTTATCAAGGGGAGGATATACTTTTTCCTTTCCATTTTATAAAAATGACAGAAGAATAAAATATGGGACATAGTTTGGGCAGACAATCCATCACAAGGACATTGCGACAAATTATTTAATGAGTGTTCATGTGCTGAGTATCCTGCCATCAAGGGAAAACAATTTAACCTCATCCTTGTTAAAAGGTATTGATGCATATTATTAGTAACAAAGGAGAGATAAGAGTCATGGCCATGGGGACTCTGGGCAAAGTATGGTAATAAGTAACCGTGACTTTACTTTGGTTGTGTTGCCATCTTTCGAGCTCACATTTATTAAAGAAGGCCTCTCGCAGCTTAGTCTTGGGTAAGGTCAAACATTTATTTGGTGTTATATACAAATCAGCTAAGCCCAGATCTGTGAGAGACTTTCTGACATATACTGGCCAGGGGATACTATTGGCTTGGTCTAGGTTAATTACATCTTTTATTATAGTTTGATTTAACCCAGCCGTGTCCCTTTTCCAGATGCGCAACCATAGAAGGAGTGGGGCTAGTTTAATTGCGTCAGTAATAAAAGGGAGGGTGAGTTCTTTATGAGCGATCAGATTCGAACAGGCCAGTTTGACTGATAGCAGTTTTTTAGCAAACTTGTCCTCCACTTTCTGCAGGGCACCCACGTCAGCTGTGCCCCATATTTTCGCGCCGTAGGTAGGTAGCTATAGCTACTGATTTTGCTGAATATATTTCTGACATTTCGCTAATTGATTTTTTTCTCAATTTAGAGGCAAATTTACACAGGGCGGCAATACTTCTTTGCAACAAATTAATTCTGTTTGCAACCATGGGCATCCAGTTAAGTTTGGAATCAAAGAAGAGGCCTAAATACATGAAGCACTCTACTCGTTCCAGCGATCCCCCATCTAAATAAAATGAAATAGTCTTTTTCTTTCCCATACTCGCTATCATAATATAGGTTTTTGATCTGTTAACTAGCAAACCCAGTTCGGCCATAAAATTTGAGTAGGATCCAATCAGGCGCTGTAAGGCCAGGGGTGTCCTGGCCATCAAAAATGCATCATCTGCGTAGAAGAGAGCGGGCAGCGGTAAGCCACCCGCTGATGGAACATCTATGCATTGTGCGGTCAGGACTTCGTTACATTTATTGATGTACAGGGAGAATAAAAAGGGGGCGAGGACGCACCTCTGACACACACCCTTTTCGATTTTAAAGGTTTCTGTACATTCCCCTTGTTTGCCATACCTAACTACAGCCCCCGCCTCTCTATAGAGCTCCCTAATAAAAAGAATAATGGAATTGTCCACGCCCATCGACTCCAAAAGAGCCCACAATTTTGTGTGGTCTACACAGTCGAAGGCCGAGGACAGATCCACAAAACCCATATAAAACTGGTCCTTTTTTGCGCAAACATACTTTGCTGCAAGTAAGGCCAGATTAAGTCCTTGGTCTATCGTTCCCCTCCCTTTTCTAAACCCGTATTGGGTCTCTGCTAAAACATTATTGACCGCTGCCCACTCCTCCAGTCTGTTTAGGAGCAATCTCCCCATTAATTTCGCTGTGCTGTCCAGCAGAGAAATTGGGCGGTAATTTGCTGGATTCATGGGTCCCCTTTCTTCTATATGGGGATAATCACCGATTGTTTCCATGATGCTGGAGGTCCCACTGTAGAGATAGCATTAAAAACTTGCAGCAAGAGCGGAGACCATAAGTTCTTACATCCAAAGAAAATATCCAAAGGAACTTCGTCCGGCCCTGCTGCCTTTAAGATAGGCGATTGGGAGAGTGCAAGCTCAATTTCTTCTAACGAGAATTCCATCCCCCGTTGGGCAATCGTTAAGTCGCCCAATTGTTTTGTAGCACTATCCTTCGCTATACTAAAAATACTCTGAAAATGAGAGAGCCATGTGGATTCATCTATATGAGTATCAAGAGAGACGCCCCCTGATCTTGCAGAAAAGGAGCGTTTACCACTCTCCAAAAGTCCTTACTATTTTTACTCCTCAATGCTTCACACAAATTGACCCACGCTACTTCTCGTAGCTTTTTTCTCACCATTCTGGCTGTCTTATATTCAGCACGTAACTTCCTTATTAAGTCTTTATTTCTGGGGTTTATTTTAAGGGCTGTACGTAATTCTCTAGAGGCTTTAGAGCAATTGGTTTCGAACCACCTTATCTTGGGAGAAGTATTACTTTTGACTGAGGGCGTAAGATTAGAGTTAATAGATGTTAAGATTTTATTGAAAGCTGTTACTACATAATGGCTATAGGTGTTAATATCTAAGCAGGATTCTATCTCAGGAAGTACCTCCTTTACAACCATTTGGAGGAAGAGAATTGGGTCAATTTTCTCCCACTTGAGAGTAAAACCATTTTTCCTACTCAGTATCGGTTTTGGGGCACATATAGATCTTGACTTGGTTGGAAACAACTCAAAATTGCTGTACACATTGGGTGCTCCTATCCCTGTTTAAAAAATGTTACGTGTCTATCTCCCCCAGGAACCAAACTGTGTGTGTTTCTCACACCCCACAGTTTCGCACATCCAACAACAAAAAATATGTGAAAGGTGAGGAGGCACCTCACGGAAACACCATCCAGGGAGCTACTGATAGGTTCTCATCAGCATGCTCCACTTATCATCATTGGCAGCCACCACACCATACAAAATATATGTGAAAAGATGTGCGCAACTAAATTGAAATAAAAATGTGAAAGAAGGTAAACACCCAGAAATGTATTTGTGTGCCTATTAAACCTGACCCCTTCTACAGGAGCAATAGAAAATAATTTTTCTAGCTCCTACACTATAAAAACTAGCTAAACAAGCACTGGCACTATTTCCAATTTTAATCACTGCTGTGTGTTTGCTCACATTAAAAACAAGACCTACTGTCGTGCTCCATCATTATGATACAAGAAGCCAACATGTTTCATTGCCTGTTGGTACTTTTCGGCAATTTCTTCAGGGCTAGGGGTCAATCCTCGCCACACTGTAAATCACAATCAAATACCTAAAGGAGATAGACACACACAACACACTGAGTTACACACATTATGATTGCTCCACGCAAGGCATGTACTTCTTTGTATTACTGCTCACAAAACAGGAACATCAGAGATATTTACCCGGTGGTTGCCCCCTTATAGCATACCAGCAGCCACCTTCCCGGGGCTTGTGTACGCGTCCACAATACCCCCGTGTATTTATCACAGTTGCTCTTCGTCAACCTGGAAGTAAAATATGTGAAATATGTATGCACACCTTTAATCTCCATAATTGCTCTCCGTCAACCTTGGATGTAAAAGTATTCAGATTATGTATGCACGCCTTCATCGCTAGTCAGGGAAGCGCGGCTTGACTCATTGCAGCGCGACCCCTAGGTCATACCAATCTGACCTGCACCGCTCAAAAGGGGACATTCACAACTCTCCCCCCCAGCGGACAGCATCTATCATGCCCCCTTTCAAAATGAAGATTTTCTCAATGTCTTTGATGAAAGAGTTGTGAGTGGAGGGCAACCTGCGTTATTTCCCTCTGTAGCTCCTATTGTGAAGGATATTGAGAACGGCGGATCAGCCGTGAGAACTATTTTTATAAATATTTAATGCAAGGCTGACCCTTGGTTATACACACTAAAACACTGAGGTTGACACAGCTCATGTTACTTGCTCACTGGATACGGAACTCTAGAGGATGGATAGAAACTGCTTGGCTTTCTCAGAGGATCAAATAGCATCTATTTTATCTGGTCCATCTCTACTCCCAGATGCCCCCTTGATAGGCACAACAACAGCACGGGAGGAATGGAACAAACTAAGTAATTTGAAGAAACGCCAGATAAGGGTTGCGCTCCATGGCGCTCTTATTACAGAGTATCTTCGAGCAGGGGCAGCACCAGCTAGTTTACTAGTACGTCTGGAGCCAAAGATCTTTCTTGAGGATAAGAGGTTCCGAGTCGATTGGAGTTATATTGCCAATAAGTGTACCCGGGACTGGCTTATCCTCATTATTAACACGCCCAAACGGCTGAGTGAGGAACTCCTGATGGAAATCCTAGATTTAGAGGAGGCAATTAAGGTTGACACCACCATCGTGGATGCCAGGGAACAACTTGCCAGAATCCAGAGTGATTTGGGGGAGTACAAAACTTATATGGTGAACCAAAAAATTAAAGGGCTCAAACGGAATCTAGAGCGGTACACGCACGAGTGGGCTTTTCCATACACAGAGGATAAATATTACCAGTCAAACGCTGAACAGGTATATCAACCTCCAGGTCAGAGGGGTGGAAGATGACAGGGCAGAAGGACACCCCAGAATTGGTCCTTCGATAACACAAGCAGCGAAGAAGACGAGAGTAGTGCCCATCCTTCAACCTCTAATCAGGGCTGAATGAGATTCAATCCCCAGGATAGATCAGATGAGGATCTAGGTGCACTATTTCGTTCTTTTTTAGGACAGCACCAGGCAGGCCAGGGGAGGGGGGGAGGTGGTGCTCAGACGGGGCGAGGCAGGGTCGTCAGAATCTGAACCAAACATGGCAAACCTACTCCCCGAGAATTACACGCAGCAGAGGCAGGAAACCCCTGTGAATGTGCATAGAATTACCCAGGAGAATGATATAGTGGTGAATCTATCGGATTATGTGTTAACAGATGACGAGTTGCGGGTCCTTAATAGGGGACTTGGGTTTGTACCCACACCCGTGCATGATAGTTTTAAATGCAGGAGTGAATTTTTTGAAGTGATGAGAAGGATCAAGCTGAGGAAGTTCTTTGCAGATAAGGAACGTGATCCTCCCTCTGTGTTCTCCACCAATTTACATCGTCCGTCACTTTTCTGCCCCCCGAATAGTTCGATGGGCCCTGAGGTACAGGTTTTTGAAGAAAAGGTCCTACAGGACATTGACAATTTGGAACATGCCGAGAAGAAACAAGGGTTTAGTAATATGAGCAGGGCTGAATGGACAGCAGTTAAATCCTTACAGAATAATGGATCATTGACCATCAAACCGGCTGATAAAGGCGGGGCGGTGGTTGTGATGAAAACCAGCGACTATGAGGCAGAGATACTGAGGTTACTTGGGGCACGTCAAAATTATAGGCCCCTTGCACGTGATCCTACAGGAGAATTGCAAGAACTAATAATTAGACTTGTAACAGAGGCCAAAGAAAGGAAATGGGTCACGTCCAAAGAAGCAGATTTTTTAATAAACTTGAAACCAAGGACACTGGCATTTTATATACTGCCAAAGATACACAAAGCGCAACAGCCCCCGCCGGGCCGCCCGATAGTTTCGGGGATTTAGTCTGTGCTGGAGCCGTTGTCGCAATTCTCCGATTTTTTTCTGAGGGAATGTGTAGTTACTCAACCATCATATCTGCAGGATACCACGGATGTATTGAACATCCTGGAATCCTTTGACTATGACCATGAACACTAATTCCTGATTACAATTGACATTGAGTCGATGTACACAAGCATACCCCAGGAGGCCACGCTGGTGGCAGCGGCGCGGCACTGGGGGCATGTGAGTGGTTTTACGACACTCATCAGTCGTTCGTACTCCAGTGTGTCGAAATAGCTTTGACCAGAAACTTTTTTATGTACAAGGAGCAAATTTACCTTCAAGTATCTGGGACTTCAATGGGGGCAACTTTTGCCCCCAGTCTGGCCTGCATTTATGTAGGCCAGTTTGAAGCCAATTACATTAATCACTCATCTAATCCCTTCCAGAATAACATCTGTCTCTGGAAGAGATTTATAGATGATGTGCTGTGTATCTGGTCTGGCACCGAGTCGAGCCTGCAGGAATTTCTGTGTTGGCTCAATGGACTTGATGAATGTCTGAAATTCACATGGAACATCAGTAGGGACACGGCCATCTATCTTGATTTGGATATTTGTGCAAAGGGTAACCGACTGTGTACAAATGTACATCAGAAACCAACGGATAAAAACTCTCTATTGCATTATAGGTCGTTTCACCCCCGAGCACTTCGGGATAACTTACCTGTGGGGCAGTTCTTGCGTTACCGCAGGAACTGCAGTTCCACTGAGAAGTTTGTCGAGCAGGCAGCAGAACTGGCAGGCAAGCTTGAGAATCGGTCATACCCTAGGAAAATTGTGAATAAAGCCAGGAAAAGGGCATTAAATACACCTAGAGCGGCCCTGCTGGAGAGAAACGTCAAGGAGAAAGGGGACTGCCTACCGTTGGTCACAACATTTGACCCGTTATCCACAAGGATACGCCAGATTATCAGGAAACATTGGCCTCTGCTGAGTACGCACGGTTTTGTAATGCCACCCCCTAGGTTTGCTTTTAAAAGATCCAGAAACCTACGGGATCAATTGGTACATACCCGCCCAAGGCAGGAATTTAAAACAACAGGGCTCCCAGCAGGCCACCATCCATGTGGTGGGTGTTCTGTGTGT
Source organism: Calotriton arnoldi (assembly GCA_963921515.1). Taxonomy (NCBI): domain Eukaryota; kingdom Metazoa; phylum Chordata; class Amphibia; order Caudata; family Salamandridae; genus Calotriton; species Calotriton arnoldi. The sequence continues at coordinate 680,576 of CAWUFW010003837.1, read as the reverse complement.
GAACTAACAGGGACTACCAAAAGTGTTCAATTGGTGAATGGGAGAATGTGGTATTTAAACAAATTTACCAATTTAGTACCAGCTATGATTATCTTTTTTATTTTCATATCCCGCTATGTTCCAAGAGAGAAACTTTGCGTCACTAGGGGGCTCTTGTGGGCAATGCACCATCAGTGCTGGAGGAAGAAGTATAGTGGGTTCAATTTGTTGCGGCATATTGCTATTGTGTGAAGCTAAACCAGTCGACCGAACCCTATCTACAGATGCCAATTCAGTTACCATTCGATCAGGAGTCAGTCAGTCGCAAGACTCCATATCATCCAACACTGAATACCTGTTTGATAGAACAAGGGTATCAGTGACCCACTGCACGGACTTATGGCAGGAGATCACTGGGGGATGGCCCTGAGTTTTTTCAGGATGACTAGAAACTGATGTAGGCCTATAAAAAAAGCCCAGAGAAACTGCATAAATCTGAGAATGAAGGGAAGGGGCAAGCGGTAAGCTCCCTAGTAAATCTCTTACTAACCTTTCATTATCGAAGTTTAAAATGACGCAATCATTATTAACTGTTTTTATATCAGACCCAATCCACTGCGTTCTTCTGGCCATTAACAAGTGATTATGGATCAAGTGACCAATGTTTGAATTTTGATTCAGCCAGTGACGGGCATTGGCCATCAACTGAAGTGGGGATTCATTTCAATCTGGACGAAGTAAGGGCACGTTCACTAAAATTAAGACATAGGGGCAGGCAGCGGGGGGGGGGGGTTCATGTACTGTTGATTTAATCTACTTTGAGCCTGAACCAAGGGAAGACTAACCTTGACACGTGGTTTTGCTATATTATGGGAATGCCCCTTGTCCATTATATCTTGTATAGTCCCCTGTGGTGGAGAACACCTGGAATCTAAACCTACGTGGACACTACCTATAGGAACTCTACTAGAAATCATCTGATTGACTGCACAGGGGTGACCTACTGTGGTAGAGGTAGGGAGTGGATTAGTTAGCGCACGTCCAGAAATTGATTTTTTACATTTAATACACAGGCTATGCATTTCGCAGTTATTATTTTTAGAAGCTGTACAGACTGCAGGGGTGGCCATGGATTTTAACTGAAGGCTAGAGGTGGCTAGACTAGCACCGGGATCTGCCACCGTTTGTTGTACCAGTTTGATCTGAGTTAAGCCTTGTAAAATGCAGTCTATGGAGTCTAAGCGGGCATAAATTGGTTGTAAAAGTTGTTTCAATTTATCAAAAAGGTTGTCCCAGTCTGAAGGAGATATAGAATTTAGGTGTTGCTGGCCGTTCGCACAAGTTGAGCTCACTGGGGTGGTGACCTTTCTGATCTTCTTAGCTGGACACTTGGGAGGCAATAGCGCCTGGCCCCTTTTGCGTTTCCCATTAATAATGGAAGGGGCTATAAGATTCTCACTATGTATAATAAAGGGCTGTAAGTGTTCTGTGGGTGACTTAGATGCTGCCAGCAGTTCTTTAGAAGCAGGACCATCTACTTTTGTTTTGCCCCCATGTGTTAAAGAAGCGACCAAGGTAGATGAATGCCCTACCCCTGGGCCCAACGAAAGTTTCCTTTCCGTAAGAGCGATTTCTTTTTCTAGAGCCAATGTAGCTTTGGCCAGAAAAGTATCTAGAGATGTTGCAGTTACCTCCTCTGATACTCGCGTTTTTTTCTTCCCCATGGTGGTCCTGGTGCTGGGGGCGTCGACGTTAGAGGGGGGGCCCAGCCCAGGCTCCACCGGGCTCTGACAGGTGCAGACGGGCCTGCCCTTGACCCAGGCACGCCCGCACGTGGCCCGCGCTGCAGGCCTGAGTAGGAGCTTTATGCGCCTCCGTGCGCAGGTTGATGATGGCGGCAGCGGCCGCAAAAACAGAGGCTCCTGGGGCTTGTGGTCAAGCTGCCCCCTCCTTCCTCGAACACCAAAACGGGCTCCCGCGCTGCGGGACCCGAGCAGGAGCTTTATGAGCCTCCGTGCGCAGGTTGATGATGGCGGCCGCGAAAACAGAGGCTCCTGGGGCTTGTGGTCAAGCTGCCCCCTCCTTCCTCAAACACCAAAACGGGCTCCCGCGCTGCGGGACCCAAGCAGGAGCTTTATGCGCCTCCGTGCACAGGTTGATGATGGCGGCAGCGGCCGCGAAAACAGAGGCTCCTGAGGCTTGTGGTCAAGCTGCCCCCTCCTTCCTCGAACACCAAAATGGGCTCATTTACAACACAACTGGTATGTGCATTCAACACAGCCAGCTGCGGCCCGTGCAGGTAAGAGCGGTGGGGCGGTGGGGCCAGGTTGGGGGATTTTGACAGATGACGACAAGAGAAAATCAATATTTATTTAATTTTTCCTTGTTGTCGTGTGTTAAAACCCCCCCAACCCGGCCCCACCGCTCTTACCTGCATGGGCAGCAGCTAAACACAGCTATATGATGTGTGTCAGTGAAAAATAAAAATATACCACACAACTATGGTGTGTTCAACACCAGCACATTGGTCTTAGACCATCTACAAAGAGTGCACCAGGGACAGGAGCAGGGATCAGCAATGCTGGTAATCCAAATTAGGACAGGGCACATGATGGCTATAGCACAGGTAGGCAATATCTAGAAGGGATAGACAGTCAAGTCGATAGAGACACAAGCAAAGACCGAAGAGGGCAGGGGAATGGGGAATGACATTCCCATGTTTTTATTATTTTGTTCACAACATTTCCCATACTTTCAACTTAAAAAACAACTGTTCCTGAACGGTTGAGTTGCAGCAGACTGAAAAGGGAAAAGGAGAGGCAACTAAAGAAGAAACAAGCTTTCTCTCCAGGGTGGCTGCTACCTGAACAAAACATAGGTGTGGAAAATTGGTTAATGGGCAAATCTAAAGGCTGCTTGGGAGGTAGTATAGGGTTTAATTGACCAAATTTCTCCTTTTAATGAAAGCCTATTAAAAAGGTTTGCACTGGGTTCCATCAGTATATTACTAAAAGCATAGCTTTCTAAACCACCGTAAACATCTAACCAACATTTTTTAGCTATTTTCCGACAGCCTATTTACAGTGTGTCATTTATATTATATTGTGTGTATTACATTGTTTAAACTAATGCCTTCCTTATTCACAGTGCTTTATCCGAGGGTTAGACCTCATAGCACTATAAACATGTCACTATTTCCCACATGCACTGTCCAGGAAAAACAAGCATTGAAAATGCAATAGGTCTCGCAATGATTTGATTTAGAGCTATTGGCATTGTAAATATTAATGTATATGTGGGGGGAATGAAAGGCAAGGACAACGGGAGGGAGGTAGGGCGGGCGGGGGAAAGAAGGCACCAAAGCAGTGGAAAGGAACAGAGCCCAGAATGTTGGTACTGAAATATGTATACTTTAACCCCATGTAAACAATAAACCCCATGCTGAATCCCACCATAAGAATAACCCAATACACCACTGCTTCATTGTCTTTCCAGTACACTCTGTTAGAGCACCAGAAGGGAAGGGAATTTGCCCTGTTTTATGCATTTTACACTCTAACTGTAAAGCCTCGGAAGCGCATTTGCAGTTCCGCTTTAGGCGCAGTGGTGGTTCTGCGTATGTACTTGTACTGTTTTTTTTTTTTTTTAAAACATATTTTATTAAACTTTTACACATCTTATACAGTTGAGACATAGCTAATACATCCATGTGTCTGTTATGTATCTTCACAGTATTGCAATTGTATTCTTCATATAACAACAAGTATAATTTTACAATACTAGTATGAACCAAGATCTTGGTATCCCATTTACATTCGTAGTACACAGTTGAGAAGTTAAAGTTCTACATAATGTTTATCCCTTGTACATCTAGATGAAAACACATGCCCTATAATGTATCATTTAACTGTCCGTTTTCTAACCTATCTAAACTAACCTATTACCATACAAACTTTTCCCCCCCTCCCTCCCAATTCAGCCTCGTCATCAATCTATTCATGTACAGCTGGCATTATTCCCAAGTCATTCCTCCATTATTTCTTAACTGCGACTAACAATTTTACCGTATTTAATATCAATGCATCCTGGATATATTGTTGTTATGTACATTTCTCGTCCGTACACCTACAGTGTAGCAACCTATCTATGCTATTGCTGCGATGTCAATCGTTTTAAATTCTTCCATTAAGACATTCCGGTCTAGTGAAATAGGTTTTTTCCTCAACCCTCGTCTCTCCTCTCGTTGGATTTCTATACCTTCAGCAGTACCCCAGCGAATTGCATCATCATACCAATTCTGTACCGTTGGCGCGTTCCTCGCTTTCCAACGCTTTGTTATTGTTCTCTTTGCTGTGATTAGTATCAAGTTAAGGAAGCGAGTTGTAGGATTCCCAGCCTTACTTGTGAGGCCCATACCTAACAGGCAAGATTCCCAGTTAGTCAGTCTTCTCCCTGGCGCTAGTGTAGTTAATATTTGTTGTATGGTAGACCAATAATTTAAAAGGCGTGGGCATGACCATAGCATGTGAAGTAAATCGGCCATCGACCCCTGACAACGCGGGCATTCATCCACCACCCCCGCAAATAACGTATTCAATCTGTGAGGGGTTAAATATGCACGGTGTAATATCATTAATTGTATGAATTTAAATTTCGGGTTACGCGACACCTTCCTGGGGTATTCTATAGCGAGTTTCCATTCCTTGTCTGTAAGGTCTCTTCTCATCTCCACACTCCATCTTTCTCTAAGTCTCTAAGAGACACTAGTGGCACTGCTGTGTTTTGATCCCATGTGCTAGCCATTTCGTTAGATGGCTGCCATTGCCCATGAGGTATAACATATTCACCAGTTCGTGCGTCGGTGGTTCTTTTCCATCCGGCGCCCAGCTGCGGCGTAAAAATCTTAGTATATGTGTGTATTTCAGGAAGAGAGTGTTTGGTACTTCCCGTTCTCTCACAAATGTATCATGATCTGCTAGTGTACCGTCTACAAAGAGCATTCCCACTGTATCCATCCCGGACTCCACCCACACTGAGATGTGCCTTTGTGATGTAGTGTAGCTCCTATTTCCCTAATAGGCTCTGCGCATTGGAATAATATCCCCTATAGGTTTGACATAGGACTAAGGTCAGTATGTCCCTATCGAGTATATTAAACTTAATTACTTGTGCCAGCTAGCTCAGAGGCCACTAGAAACTTCTTGACGACAAGAAGGGAGTAGTTTCTGGCAGCCGCAAAACATGACAACTTTGTTTCCCTTTAGAATAAGAACGTGTCCCAGAGTCGTGGAAACAATAGATAACTATTTCACTCAGCTCAATCGTGCATGCTTAGTTTTCCTCAAAGTTACACAGAAAGAAATAGACGGGTGTTTCAATAAAAGGTTTATTGAACAGTCTTGTTTCTTGTGTAAGTTAAATGTGCTGTTACGATCACAAGACACTATGCAAGATAAATAATGTACATCGTAAGCAGTAGAAATAAATAATACTGCGATAGCATTATCTTTAGCAGATATTCATTCACATAAATAACACAGACTAAAAAATGCGAGTACTCATACGATGCGTTGCTAAACTAGTTCTACCCCAATGTGCCTAACCTAACCTAGGTGTAGGGAGAGGTATGAAGTAGGTGAAGTATTCCTTACTATGGTATACTAAGAGTATGTTAAGTCTAGTATGCCTAGTATGCCTGGTATGCCAAGAGTCCCTCTAGGTTCTAGTCAGCTCCTTACCTTTAGAATGAGAGAGGTGGAAATCTCTTTGCCAGACTCGAACTCCAACACCCCGCAAGGGAAGTTAGATCACTGGAAGCTGGACTCTCTGCGTGCAGGAATGACAGCGTCTTCTCAGTGCGTCAGGCCGGGAAACAAGCTCCTCTGAAGTCGAGGTCTCCTCTGATTTACAAGGGCTAGGGAAGGTATATTTATACCTGAGAGGTACCTCATAATGTTAGCATTGACGTGAGTCGGACAGCGGAAGACGTCATGAATGAATCCCTAAGGTATAATGGTTCATGCATAATAGATGAGTCCTTGAAGAAATCAATAGTCCTGTGCTAGGGAAACTCCCGAAGCCTAAGGGTCTGTTCTTCAAGAACTCGTTGTGACGTTAGGGTGGACGGATGTCGGAGACCATGCCTGTATTTGGAGTGCACGGTTTAATGCCTAAATAAGGACTGGGATTTTATGCCTATATAAGGGCAGGGCGAATTGTGCCTATATAAGGACATGATACAGGAAAGCCCGTGTATGGACACCCTAAGAGGAATACAACACCCACTCCACTTTCGTGTGTATGATAATACTAGAATGCTAAACATTTAAAATGCTAAACATTAAACGGAGTACCGCATATTGCTAAAATATTTCTTAAAACCGTTTAAAAAGGCATTTAAAAAAAACATTAGAATGAAAAGGTACTGTACATTTTAAGCATTGCTTTTCATTTCAGGCATATATTTAAAATAAAATGCAATTTGAATGAAATAAGCAGTAATATTTACATGTGACAAAAAATGATCGATAAGTTGTTCAAAAGCAAAAGTCATTTCATGTCATGGAAATTAATGTAGACTAACACGATGATAAAAGTGTCTGAGGAAGTACTGCGAAGTCTGTACTATAAGGCTAGTTCTACTTGAAGCAGATTGAAGTGCCATTTTAGTTCAAAAAATGGGAGAAAGTTCAATATTTGGAAGAGTTCCAAGTTTTTGAAGTATGAAGGCCAAATTGTTACTGCATCTCTGGAACACTGTGGGCTGAATCAGAGTCAGTTTACGGGTCTGGTGTAAACATGAGATCATCTATTTCTGTAGACAAAACATCGTCCACTGAAGTTGGTGTCAGTTGGAACACCTCGTGTAGTAGGTTAATTGCACAGAGATGTGAAGCATCGCTTTCAGCATAGGTTCCCGCAGCAATGTTCGCGTCCGTTGTTACCTGTGTGCCTGTAGATCTTTCTCGTACCTCAGCAGCAGCCGGAAGCGTCTGTGAGATCTCAATGAATGCTGACATCAGGATAGGCAGCCTCTGGGAACAACACAGAGCATGGGCCATTATCGGGACCAGCAGAGTATCGACATCCGTTGGCGTAGCTGATGGAAATGTTAGACAGGTGTCCAACACGCATTCTTCACCGCATAGCAGGCATCGTAGAACAGGTAAGATGCAATCTTGCCAGATTGGTCGGAATGACAGGAACCAAGTTGTATTAAAGTCCCTAGACGAGTCATGCCCAAAAGCTGTACTATTCGCTCACGGCACTTTCGTTCAAGGAGAGCTTTCTCCATTTCGCTCGGAGTGATGTCTGCGAATAGGCCGGCCATAGCGTGATAGCAGGAAGAGAAATAGAATTCCGGCAACAAGTGCTAGAATTAATGGTATGCCACCAAACACCGAATGTGCAAAGTTCGGGATGATTCTGAGTATTGCCTGGAAAGGTGCTAACAGACCGGTACAGATGCTCTTAAATACATGTACAATTCCACTTGTATCAGACATGTTGAATATACGTGTTATCATTTCTATGAAATGTATAGGGCAGTTTGTACGTATTAAAGTCTGTATCTCAGCCGAAGTCCTTGCTACTTGTAGATCATATGTTTCTTTGGCCGAGGTCAAAGGCACTGTTTGCTGTAAAAGCATGGCTTTCATTCTGCTTAAAGTATCAAATCTTATAAAAGAGACGTTCAGCGAAGGCCACAAAGGCGACTCCCTGACTGTGTCTATTGGGGGAAACAATACTTGCATACAGCAAGTGACCCTGGAGTTGACCGTTACTAGATATGGGATGCCTGGCAGCATGCCGCAGCAACTCTGATCATTCAACATGAGGTAACTCCCATTAGAAAGTTGTCCAAACGTTGGATTAATCACAGCAGCTGGTGTACCCTGCTGATGGCAAGACAAATTTGCCACAGAACCATTACAAGCCCCGTGTAAAGAAATGTCCTGACATATAAGTGAACCGCTCAGTGCACGTTTACAGTGTGTACAGCTCAAAAACACTTCACGATCCCCACTCCAACATCTATATGTATACGGTAAATCCCAAGATGTCTTAATGTATTCCTTACCCAACCTTTCATATTTGCCTGCTTGCATTTGTGTGAGGCAATACTGAAACTGAAAAGTAGTCACAGGTAATGTGATTTTGCCATGAATAAGCCATTCTGTAGCTGGTTTTTCTGCCACTGTGAATGGTAATTTTTCCAGTTTTTCAATGCTCAGCACTGTATACTTTGCTCCTCTTTGTGCCAGTTCGATCTGTTTATCAGTTAGATTGTATTCTGCAAACAGAGCCGATGTGTTGATGAAACGCCAAGGCACATAGCCCGCTCGCAAAGATTGCAGCGTCCAGCTTAATAACATAATAGAACGTAATTGAGATTGGCCTTGCTGTAACATCGCCAAATCTTGTTCTAGTATGTCGATAGCAGAGGATACAATGCCATCCAATGAATATATTCTGGAGGACAAAGTTGTTAACCCATTGTCGACCACAGAGAGTGTTTTCTCTAAATTAATACGATCAAGTTCACGTATTCGTTCTGCAGCCTCCATCTGTGATACCTTCCATGCTTCATTATAGGCAGCATAAATGCCGGCATATATGAAACTTTTTTGATGCGGCTTTCTTGGTCCAAGCAAGAATTCCCTAAGGTCTGCGTCCTCTTTAAGTAAGGATAAGTGTTGTTTTACATCCTGTAGTGTAGATTTCTGAAGCCAATCGAGGTATAATTTTCCTACACTGTATGTTGTTACTACCCCCGGATGCTGTCTTTGGACGTATCTTGGGTCTGGCCTATGTATAGTAAAGCCCTGAGTTTTATTCAGGAATCTTTCCTGACAGTTGTTCGTGTCTGTGGGCCAGATCAACCATTTTTTCCAATCAGGATTAGATCTGTTGAGTTGTAGTAAATTGTCAACTGTCACCACTGCCTGTGTATTATTATCTCTGGCAGGTGTTGGTACAGAAGGTGTGTTCATCTCTTTGATCTTGGCTAATCCAAGACAAGATGTTTGTTGGACAGTTTCATTCAAAAACATTATTTGTTCAGGGATGATGCAGGCTCTAAATAAGGCTTCTATCCCCTGCACTTGCCAATCTTTAGAACCCCAGACAGTTTTTGTGTCTATTGTGTCTTTCCAAAAGTCGAAACCTTGTCTAGACAGTTGGGCAATAAATAATGCAGAATAAATCTGTTTCGTATTTGTTAACATAATTTTCAGTCCTGTCTTGTTTACATTTTTATAGTAAAACATTTCTGGATTAGATGTATTGTATCCTGAAAAATATGGAAACTTGTTAGCAAATGTTTTTAAACTACTGTGTGGTGGTGTAGGACAATGCTCCCATTGGTTAAACATAAACACATTTCTAGGATATGCAGATTTATGCAAATAATGATGACCATAATGGTTATAGCAATACAGCTCTTCATGGTCTGTTGAACCCTCTAAATATTCATTTTTAGAAAATGCAGCAGATTTTTCTAGGTCAAACATTATGTCATTCACAGTCTCAAAGTCCCAATCATCTGAATAGGTACCGGACGTAATAAGATCACTTAGTGAAATTTTAAACAAATGTGGAATGTTCAATTGTTCCGTCGGGCCGAAGATATCAAAATCCGTTTTGTCCCACACTATACCATCCTGTATAGGAACAGCTGTGATGTTCACTGATGACAAGTCTCTTGCTTCACGATGGGAAGATTTATGAGGTCTCAAAAGTACGTTCATGTCTTTTCCTTCAGTGTTCACATGGATGTATCTGCCACTAATAAGCACGCTCACAGTTGTAACCAAAGCTAGCCAGAGCAGGAAAACAAAAAGTCCAGATGTAATCCAAAGTTCAATCCATGGAGAAACCAAATAAGTCTTTTTCAGAAAGTGAAGAAAGCCTCGTACTTGCTGCTTGAATTTCAATGATGCTGGCGTAGTTTCAGGTTCACTCGGATCTTCTGAGAACGTATCAAAGTTAATGAAATAGCCAGAAGCAGTTCTGTCAATTGTTTGAATTGCATCAGGATTTATAGAAATCGCTGGAACCAGTTGATCACTTGTTACATTCGTGTAGACAGGTGTATTTGGATGAACTGTTACTTGATTTTCAAGAGGGATGAGTTCCATAGCGTTGTTGCTTAGTCCTTCATCTGTTACAGCTGAATTCTCGATTGTTATCAGTCTTTCAGTCTATCAGTCTTGGATAGTAGCGAGAGGAGTGTGTCTGCTACTAGGTCGGAGTCCACGAGGCCTACTATTTAGTATTGGCCACATACTGTGGTTTGATGAGGTCGATGGACACAAATCTTTTCTCCTTTCTTCCAGCAAGGGGCGGCAGAAGTACTGTTCTTGTTCCTTGAACTGCTAGGACAGGTACTGGTTGTCTGTAAGAAGGTCCAAATTCCTTCTTTTCCGCAATTTTTTCTCTGACTAGATCCCCAATTTTTGGAATCCAGACAGGCCTTGCTGGGACCGCTGTTTTTTCCCCAGTGGTGGTTGGCTGTAGGAATACGTTGCTTTGTTTCGTTCTTAACTCATTCAGTTCCTGTAAAACAGCCAAACGATCTTTGATATCAAATGTTTTATTTTCCACCACTGTGCCTACGTCATCGAGATCTGGTACCCACATTCTTGTCCCAAATAGGACCTTATATGGAGTGACCCCTCCTAGAGAACTTCTTGGCAGGTTATTCAATGAGCGTTGGACCCCATAAAGGTGTTTGACCCACCCATCACCCGAACCTAATACCCTAGCTGTTATAGACTGCTTTATGTCCCGGTTTTTCCTTTCCACAACCGAATTTCCCTCAGGATGGAATGGAGAGGAGTACCACAATGCAACGCCCAGACTGGCCATGGCTTCTATGTAAGCCCGAGAGCTAAACGCAGGGCCCTGGTCAGAATGTAGTGTGCCTATTGCGTATGTGCCGATAAAGACTAGCAAATCTTTTATAACAGTTCGAGCGTCAGCCGAGCGCTGTGGCCATATCCATAGGAACCTAGAGCATGAATCCACTGCAACCATGATATATTTATAGTTACCGTCCCTTTGCAAGGGACCACAGTGGTCCAGGTAAACACAAGCTAATGGTTTGTCTGAAATTAACAGGGGTGTCTGCGCAGGGCGTTTCACTGTGGAGACTTTCATCTGTTGGCATATATCACATTCTAAAACATAGTTCTTCGTTTGTTTTCTAATGCCAGGCCACCAATATCTTTGCTTGAGTAAAGATACTGTTGCAGAAACACCTGCATGGGCAGAAGCTATCCCTTCGTGTGCTGCTAGGATTAGTCCTAATCTACGTTCCTTGTTTGGAATTACCCTATCCCCCACTCCAGGGATTCGAGCAAAAGGAACGTTGTTTGCATCAATTACATAAGAGTACTTAAGTGGAAACTTTTTTGGTAACGCTGCACTGCTGCCTTGCTGCCTTTGCTTGAAGCATTGACAGCCAACATTATCTCACCGTCTATTTTTGTTTTTGAACGAGTGATCGCAGCTACGGAAGCCGTCACGTTGATGACTCAGTGTGTGGATCACGTGAGCCTTTGGTAGTTCGTTTTTCAACTGAACTACTTGTTCCCAAAGCGTTTTGTGCTTTATTGTGCCACCTTTCACATCTTTGAAACCATTTTCAAGCCAGTTTTGTATATAGTCATTATACGACTGAACACAGTAAAAGGAATCGCACACTATCAGTGTGGGGAATTCTCGATCTGTACTTTCAAGTGCCAGTTTGAATGCTTGTAGTTCAGCTCGCTGAGCTGTACAATCTCCTAGAGATTGAGTTTTTGTGACCAAAGGTCTGAAGATGCCATCTCGCATGCGACCTTTAACGATTGCACACGTTGCACTGTAAGCTTGCTTACTCCCTGTTGCGGGTTGTGCGGATCCGTCAGTGTAAATTATGAATTCGTACTGATCGAGAGGCAGAATTTCAGTAGGCAGAGTACATTCTTGTTCATATTGCAGGAATGCTTGTGTTTTTAAATCGGGATCAAAAACATATTCAACATCTGTTGCAGCAAGAGAATTAACCCATTGTATCCATCTTGGATGTAATGCTTCAGCATTTGGAATGCCTGCTTTTGTGACCGCTTCTAAAGCTGGTACTGGGGTTACGACAATAATGCGTTTCCCTTGGGCTAAGGCTCTTTCTTTTGCTACAGCGGTTTGAACTGCTGTCAGAATTGTTTCAGTTGAACTAAAGCGCATTTCCGCTTGTGTGTACAAATGAGATTTGTATGCGATTGGTATTTTCTCACCCTCATTGAAGGTTAAGTAGGTGAATCTACATTGACCCGAAATTATTCGGATCACCAGGTTTCGTTGACTTACGCATGTTTGTAAGTGATTTGTTGCTAACATGTTAGCCTGGAGTGAACGCAAGATTTCTGTGTGTTCGATAGTCCAATTTTTGATTGAAAAATCAGGTTTGATTAATGCGTAGAGGGGTTTAACCCTTTCTGCATAATTTAGAATGTATGTTCTTCCAAAGTTTAGGAAACCCAGGATGAATTGTAAGTTTTTTTGCGTTTTTGGAGGTTGGAGCAGCGCACACTTTTCTAAAAAGTTAGCTGCCAAGCTCTTGCCTTCACTTGAAAGCTCATATCCTAGAAATAGGACATTGAGATGGGCAATTCGGGACTTTTAAAGTTGAACTTGTAGCCCTCAGAGGCGAATCCCAGTATAATGGTGCTCACCCTGTTCAAGTGTTTGTCCAGGTCATCGTCCGTCAGATAGATGTCATCGACATAGGACAATGCCTCATTGTCATAAATTTGTAGTAACTCCGTTATCCTCGCTGAGAATAAACCTGGGCTGTTCTTGAACCCTTGTGGGAGTCGACAAAAGTGACGCTGGGTCCCCATTATGGAGAATGCTGTTAAGTACCTGCTTTCAGGTGCTATGTTTTGACAAAAGAAACCATTCGAGATGTCTAATGTTGTTTTGTATTTTTTACGCACAATGTTATTCATTAATGCTGTGCTATGTGCATTTTGCACTGCAAAAGTTTTTGAACATGTGTTTAGGTGTCTGTAATCCAAAACTAGACAATATGTATTGTCTGGTTTGGAGACAGGAAACAAAGGATTGTTCATTGAGGAGGTGCATGTTTCAATCACCCCTTGGTATTCAAGTTGATCTAAGATCTCCCTGACCTGTTTTTTAGCTTCTTGCTTTATTGGATACTGCCTTTGTGCAGTAGGTTCATGTTTCAGATGTATTTTATGGTGAGGTGAGTCCTCATCCCATCCTACATGATTTTTATATAATGCTGGGGCCTGGGCTACTGCCCATTTCCTGGCATATGTATATTTTAGGTGAATTGGAATATGGTTAGAGAAGGCAGGCATAATAATGTCCTCGCCATGTGGGCACTCCCTGACAAATTGTGGTGGCCAGTCTTTTTCTGCTAGAAGTATGTCATAGCCCCTTGATAGTCTTTCCCAAAAAAGTACTTTCACCTGTCTAGGTTTTTCTCCCTCCATCCGGAGTGTTATTTCATATAACTTTTGTGGAGTACTAACCCTGGTGTCTACAGTCTCAACTGTAATGTACTCATTCAAGTCCACTATCTCCAGAAGTTCCTTCAGGTTCTGGCGAATTATTGTGACTTCTGCTGCACTGTCCAGCATTGTCTGAGCCCATTCTCCGTTCTTGAGTTGTGTTCTCAGTATTCTCTGCATGTCTGATCTTCAGACCTGCTACTTTCTTTTTAGAGAATTGAGGTTTTGTTTTATTTTTTGAAGCGTGTTTTTCTTCTTTGGATTTCATGCGTTCTTCTCTATGTTCTGATCGTCCTCTTCTTTCCGAAGTCTGTGATGAGATCTGAAAGGGACGAGAGGAACGTGTATCATTATCTTGGTACCTGTCAGGTTTTCTCAAATTATCCCTATTCCTGAGGTTATACCTCTTTTCAGAGGGCTCCTTTTGAGGAGACCTACCCCGGGATTGAGAACGTTTCTCGTTTGATTTTTGTTTAGTAGACTCCCACTTCTTTTTAGAAGATGTAGGAGTTTGTTTAATAGAGTCCTTCTCAGGACTTTCAGATAGTTTTGGTTTCACTGGTCTTCCACCCAAACTATCTCTGCCTAATTCTGCATAAGATTGTTCAATTATTCTGGGTAGCTCTGTTTGATGTTCTGTAACATCGAATTCCCTTAATCGTTGGCGGATCGCCACTGCTGCTGCCTCCCCTTTAATATTAGATAATATTATTGTTGAGATCTGGTCGAAATTTTTCAGTAATTTCATACCTAAATTTAGAGCAGGCTCTGCCCCGTATTCATTTTGAATTTGTTTCAGGACCTCTGGTATTACCGCAATTGACGGAATGCCATGTGTTTTAGTATAGATGGCAGCAAAGACTGAGCCCCAAGTGGTGCAGTCTTCCAGTTGTGGTGTGATCCCCATCGGTAAACTGATTGTCAGGATTCTGTGTTTCTCATACGGGCTAGTATTTGGAAATACTGCTTCGATTTGAGTAATTTTTTGAGCTATCCAGAATGGAATTTGCTCACGTTTTGTGGGCATTTTACCCATGACTGCGTATAGAGTCTGTGGTGTAATTTTTAGTGTATTCCCCTGTTGGGGAGTTGGATTTGGAAGTGTCAGTGGTTGCTGGACTGTGAAAGTCTGCATGACATATTGGACCAATTGTCTGTAAATTTTTATTAACTCTGTAAGTTGAATAAGTAATTCCTCATCTGACATTATATCCAGTTCAGGATGAGGTGTGTAGCCGGCTAGAATCGGCCATGTTGCTCCTGGTCTACCTAGTGGACCGAGCCTGGTAATGTTTCTGTGATGTTTTAGGGCGCCTTTAAACCGGAGCTGATGCTCCTGGTATGTTAGTGGAATTTCAATATCCTCGAAAGGAATGTATTCCTCTGGTGGATCATCTTCTTTGTAGAAGTGATACATGTGTGTTACTGGATTGGATTCAGGAAATATTACCCATGAATAGAATACCTCTGTCTGAAAGGATTCGTGTGCCTCTATCACGAAAACTGCTCTACCGCCTCTCGGTGGTAGGCCGTGTTTTATAAGTTTTAGAGTGATGGCTCTTCTTAAGTTTGGAGCGATGTCTATAACACCCTCCTCGGTTTCATTTAAACCTGTAATGTTAAAAACTGCTGCTTGGGCTGGATCAGCCGCAGCTTCACCGTTTCCGGTGGCTTCTGTCATTTTGTTTTTTGAAAAATGTAGAACAAGTTTCAAGGAAACAAAGATAAGGTGCACAATATTTTGGAACACTGTATCCTTCAAAGTTGAGCAAACCAAACAGCTAATATATAGGGTGTTTCCCTATGTAGCTGTGGTGGATACTTAACCCTGCCCACTCCAGACGTCTTTTGGAGTATATGGATAGGGGTCTCTGAGAGAAAAAGCACAGCTGAGTTACTCAGTATCTAGCGTTAAATTACCCCCTTACCAAACCGTTGGGCGCCATGTAGTGTAGCTCCTATTTCCCTAATAGGCTCTGCGCATTGGAATAATATCCCCTATAGGTTTGACATAGGACTAAGGTCAGTATGTCCCTATCGAGTATATTAAACTTAATTACTTGTGCCAGCTAGCTCAGAGGCCACTAGAAACTTCTTGACGACAAGAAGGGAGTAGTTTCTGGCAGCCGCAAAACATGACAACTTTGTTTCCCTTTAGAATCAGAACGTGTCCCAGAGTCGTGGAAACAATAGATAACTATTTCACTCAGCTCAATCGTGCATGCTTAGTTTTCCTCAAAGTTACACAGAAAGAAATAGACGGGCGTTTCAATAAAAGGTTTATTGAACAGTCTTGTTTCTTGTGTAAGTTAAATGTGCTGTTACGATCACAAGACAGTATGCAAGATAAATAATGTACATCGTAAGCAGTAGAAATAAATAATACTGCGATAGCATTATCTTTAGCAGATATTCATTCACATAAATAACACAGACTAAAAAATGCGAGTACTCATACGATGCGTTGCTAAACTAGTTCTACCCCAATGTGCCTAACCTAACCTAGGTGTGGGGAGAGGTATGAAGTAGGTGAAGTATTCCTTACTATGGTATACTAAGAGTATGTTAAGTCTAGTATGCCTAGTATGCCTAGTATGCCTAGTATGCCAAGAGTCCCTCTAGGTTCTAGTCAGCTCCATACCTTTAGAATGAGAGAGGTGGGAATCTCTTTGCCAGACTCGAACTCCAACACCCCGCAAGGGAAGTTAGATCACTGGAAGCTGGACTCTCTGCGTGCAGGGATGACAGCGTCTTCTCAGTACGTCAGGCCGGGAAACGGGCTCCTCTGAAGTCGAGGTCTCCTCTGATTTACAAGGGGTAGGGAAGGTATATTTATACCTGAGAGGTACCTCATAATGTTAGCATTGACGTGAGTCGGACAGCGGAAGACGTCATGAATGAATCCCTAAGGTATAATGGTTCATGCATAATAGATGAGTCCTTGAAGAAATCAATAGTCCTGTGCTAGGGAAACTCCCGAAGCCTAAGGGTCTGTTCTTCAAGAACTCGTTGTGACGTTAGGGTGGACGGATGTCGGAGACCATGCCTGTATTTGGAGTGCACGGTTTAATGCCTAAATAAAGACTGGGATTTTATGCCTATATAAGGGCAGGGCGAGTTGTGCCTATATAAGGACATGATACAGGAAAGCCCGTGTATGGACACCCTAAGAGGAATACAACAGTGATACTATCTCCATTTGTAGAGGGATACCCATCAACGGTATATTTGGGGCATATGGTCTCCGTTGTTTAGTATAGCACAGTGTCTTCCTCCAATATTGTAAGGCCACCTTTAGGAGTGGAGGTACTGTTGGTGGTATTCTGGCAGTCGGCATCAGCATTGTATGCAGCGTACCCCCGTTCCATTCCCTCTGTGTCATACCTATTTCTTGTAGGTTCCGGCCTGACAGCCAATATGCCATCCATTGTAATTGGCTGGCATAACAGTATGACTTGAAATCCGAGACTCCCATTCCTCCATTGTTAGCATTTAATTTTAGCTTGGACAATCCTATTCTTCGTCTCCCATTGCCCCAAATTAATTCCACCAATAGTGTGTCTAGTACTTTGAAGATATGTGTTGGGATTACTACAGGTAGATTCGTAAAATAGTATAACAATCTTGGGAGCATCACCATTTTAGTGATGGCTATCCTACCCGCCACCGAGAGTGGGAGAGACGTCCAGAATTTAATTTGTGCTCTGAGTGTGTTAATTGCTCTAGTGATATTGCCATCTATCAAGTTGTCTAGGTCCCTGTAAATATGTATTCCTAGGTATTTAAAGGTGTTGTGTGCTATTTGGAAGTTCCAAGGGCCGAACTGTAATGAGTCATGTATCCTGTTATGTTGGAATGAATATGCATATGATTTAGCATCATTGATAGAGAGTCCAGATAACAGCTGGAACTTCTCAAAAATCTCCGGGAGAGGTGTCTGGTCTTTGTGAAGAGCTTCCAGATATAGAATAATGTCATCGGCATAAGCCGAGATAATGTGATCTTCGTTTCTTATATGTATACCATGTTGCGGTGCCAACAATCGTATTTTGACCAATAAAGGTTCTAGGGCTAAAATAAATATTAATGGTGATAGCGGGCATCCCTGTCGTGTTCCCCTTGCTACTACATATTGCGGGGATATATATGGCCCAGTGCGGGCACGTGCAGTTGGATTGGCATACAATAAAGCCATCCATTTTATATATTGGTCAGGGATTCCATATTGCGGTAATATTCTAAACATGTACTCCCAATGCAAAGAATCAAACGCCTGTTTCAGATCCAGGGAGATGCAGCCTTGTGTTCCCCCAGGCAAGGATGCTCCTGTCATTAATTGGTGTAGTCTGCGGATATTTAGTGCTGTGCTTCTGCCTGGCACAAATCCGCATTGGTCTGCATGTATTAAGCATGGTATGAATTGCTGTATTCTAGTAGCCAATAATTTACTTAGGATCTTGTAATCTGTATTTAACAGTGACAGAGGTCTATATCCTGACATATCAGTGCCATTTCTTCCTGGTTTCAACAGAGATACTACTATGGCCTGTAGTGTTGTGTTTGGTAATGTGCCAGTCTCCAGTGATGTCTGATACAACCTTTCAAGATGTGGTGTTATTAGTGGCGTAAATGCAGCGTAAAATTCAACGGGCAGTCCATCCGATGATGGTGTTTTATTTCTAGGGAGTGCTCTAATTGCTGCCCTAATTTCCGCCTCCGTTATGGGTTTCTCTAATTCTTCCTTATGCTCTTCTAACAACTGCGGTAGGTGAAGACCCTCGAAAAAGTCCGCAAAGTCTCTATCTGATAGTATAGGAGGGGCTGCGTATAAAGCCTCATAGTATGAGTTAAATGCTGCATTAATATCTAATTGGGTGTCCACCAATACCCCTGCGTGGTTGGCAACCTCCAATATAGGAGACGCCGTCTGTGTACCGCTGATAATTCTTGCAAGCAGCGTCCCCACCCTATCTGCTTCCGCATGCTGTTTTTGGGTATATGACCGATAATCCAGTAGTCTAAGGTCTTCTAATAATTCAGCATGACTTATGTGTGCTTCTTGTAATTCTGCCTGGCGTATTTCATTAGTCAATGCTTCCCTTTCTAGGGTACCTAGCCTATTTTCTAATTCCGTGAGTCTAGTTAGCAAGGATGTGCGCTCTCCCACTCTTGTGCTGATGGCAACTCCTCTTATGACGGTCTTAAAAGCATCCCATTCTATTTGTCTTGAGTTAGTTGTGTTGGCGTTTTCCATAAAATAATTGGTAATGGCTGTGTTGAATGTGCTGTGAAAAACTGAATCTTCCAACAATGAAGGTTGCAACCTCCATGTGGGTTGTACTTGTACTGTTGGAGCACTGGGGCTTCTACATGTGTGTATGTCACGTGGTTCTGTGCACGTTTGAACTGTTAGCAGTGGTCATTCTGCCTTTGTGCATGTGGTGTTTGTGCACGCTTGTTTACATTGTTAGGGCTGCGGTGGTTCTGCACTTGATTTAACTGTTAGCAGTTGTGATTCTGCGTGTGCCCTTGCGGTCTGGGGACTGTGGTGAGTTTTCATTTGAGTTATTTAATGCAGCGAACCCTCTTCGGGTTGGAAATGTTGAAGCTCCTCAAATAAGCCTACCTTTGGGTTTACCGATTGACAACAAGCTCCCGTGGGCTTGAGCCGGCCAGCAGGAACTCACTGCCTCTACACCGCAGACAATAACAACCCGGCTAATTTTAGCACTATCATGACGTCTGTGCGGACACGGACTCTAATACAGCCGAAGGACTGAGAGGCAGAGGAGGGCCTCAGTAGCAGCAAACATCTGTCTGTCTGTCTGCCTGCCTGACTGCTACCCTGCCCCCACGCCCCGTACAAAAACAAGACCCGTCTTAAGAGTTTGCGCTATATAAATGTCCTTGTGAAAAAGAGATTTCTTTATAAACAAGCACTGCTGGGAGGGTGGCATACATTCCTACACAGCTAGGTACCCAAGGGCTGTGGTTATGTCGTGGCTGCTACTGGGTTCTCTCTTCTAGATGATCATACTCCGAGGCAAGAACCTCACCCATTAAACATTAAAAAAAACGGTTGCTCAGTGAGATGAATGCTCGCTGCTTCGACATTCACAGTCTACCGGTCACGAGTTCGAATGCCGACAAGGCTGCCTCACCTTTCGGAGGTAGGAACAGCGCGTCCTTGCTTCTAGCTCTGTATTGCGTGTGCCGCATTATGCATCACAGGACGCCTGCCCGGGGCCTGATCTCCATACAGAACTGCTATTCAAACTGTCCAGTCTCGGGGTGTCTTTCACGGCATGTGATCGCGTGCAGCACATACCCGAAAAGAAGGCTGAGGAGCCCCCTGGCACATGTCACTTCTGACAGTAAGTACACCGTGGACTTCAGCAGCGGATGCAAGGCATCATCTCCCAGCTAGAAAGATCCCAGCGGGTAACGGGTTACTCGGCTGTTAAGAAAACGGTACAGCGGCAGTATCCCCCCTCCGGTAAATGTGAAACTGCAGTCGCGCCTTTGCACAGCGTATGGCTGACCATAAACTAACATGCAGTGTGTATATGTTATAAAAAAACACACGTTCTTCACGCGACCCTCTGAAGGTCGAGCAGATAACAGATCCACTGACTGCATGATCGGTTTGTGTATTGTTGTCACTCCTAGAAAAACAAAGTGAAACAAAAACGTACCAGATGGGCGGGAGGTGGCCGCTGCTGTCTTCTGGGCAGTGGGAAAACGCAATGCTTCATCTTTAATTGGCATGGCACCGCGCGAGGGCGGAGCCAACGGGAAGTCGCAAACAGCTCTTACAAACACACAACATTGTCCTGTTTACTGGGGGAGTTCCACGTTTTAATGCCACCCGAAAAAGCAGTTATCTGCAAGCAACAATATTCGCGGCGGGCCACTCGTTCCGCAGTGCAGTGGCTGACGCTACTCTGACTCACTAGCAACGTCTTAAAACAAGATGTCGAATTGAACGAGGAAGCGGCGGTTCACACGCCCCTTCCCTGCTGCTACCACTGTCTGGGCCAAAAAAAAGTGCCTACCCAGTACTTGAACGACACTGGATAACGCTGCGAGTAAACGATCCAGTCCGGGTGAGCGGGGCCAAAAGGAGACAGGGCGGTAAAAGGAGGGACTAAGAAGCCTCCTTTACAATAGAAACACACCGTTTAGCATGCACAATGACGCAAACCAATTAAAAGAAGGGGTGGGGCTTCAAGTCCCCTTCTGAAAGCGTACTGATGACAATAAGCCTCGCAGAGCGAGGAGCGCATGCGCGCTCCAGCGCTAGGTCTGCGAGACCTAAAAATTAGGGGCCACTGGTTACACCCAGAGAGTTCTGAAGTGATTGCATTAACCAACGATGCTTTCCTATCAGAAAAATGCATTTTCCGCTGATAGCATTAAGTTGCATCTATTTTTCTTTTATGCCATTGGCTGTAGATGAAAGGCAAACAGAAGCATTACAGAATATTTATAGCCACTCCTTTGACCTCGCTCCCACACTCGCTGGCCCCACCCTCATGTACCCAGGATCACAGTTCGAGTGTGAAAGCAGGATATCAAGAATTTGTACAGCAGGAAACAAGAGATATACGCAGAAATCAGATGGAAAGCAGCAACAAAGATCATATATTTGTTCACAAACAGATGAGAGCAGGAAAGGTAACAGGTGCATGGAACAGTGAGGATAAAAGGTTCAGGCCATCAGCAGCAAAAAGCAAGTTCTTAGAGCAGAGACACACACAATACTGAAACTAGCATTCTACAGACAGCATGGTTCACATACTGCACTTTGCAGTACGTTTTGTAGTACCACTAAATGTACTACCAATTGCAATTCACAAACTAAGTGCAGAGTTTTAGGTCTCCGCATTACCTATGCTTATGTGTGCAGGGTTTGCCGCCCTGACTGCAGAGTCTCCGCACATGTAAGTACAGGCTTTAGTAGTAAATGTAGGAGGGACACAAGAGAGTGGCTTCAAGAAGGGTGGGGCTTATTACAAAAAGTGACCTTTGTGCATTGGTATAGTGCTAAGCTTGTACTACTCTCACACTAGAGCGCATTTTAGTGAGCATGGCATAACTTTTAGGGTGAGCTTTGCACTGGGCATTTAGATATTGCTGATTATGGGTATGACATGCACTGGTGGTGTTAACATTGTTCTGTGGTACAGATTCGGCTCTTAGATGTATTATTTTAGGCAGTTGAAGAATTAGTAGAGTACATGGTTTGACCTGCACTGGCACGGATTATGCTGTTTGAAGGCACCAATATAAGACATGTTTATACATGGCTCTAAAACAAGAGAGGCACGGTATGCATGAGGGTACGTGTTTATAATTTTTTATACACCGAACTTCTCTTTAGTTCATAGTGGCACAGATATAGACGTAAAATGTGACAATGACACGGCGTGCACAGCTATATAGTGTTAGCATGATTTTATATGTACCACACAGGGATGCCAACGTTATAGTTTATTAATGACTTAAACTAATTTATTGCATCACATAGCTAACTAGATTTTATAGTGTAAGAATATGAGGTTTATGAGTTGAGGCTTGCACATTGGTATATTCAGTGCGTTGACTGTTTCTGTAAGCTGTGCTTCGGACTCTCATATATATTTTTCACGCACAATTGGTGGTCACCATATAGTGTATGAGAATTATATATATATATATATATATATATATTTTAATGGAGTAATGGGAGATTCTATGTTATTTCAAGCCCTGAAGAAGTCAGTTTGTGATGAAACGTGTTGGCTAGCATTGAAGATTGGCACGTCTAATAAAGAAGACATTAAAAAGAACCCTGGTTGGACACTGAATTGGTGAACTTGAGTGCTTGAGGCCGGATGGTTGTCGTGTGGAATATCACAGCGTACAGGTGATTTAGTGAGCTGCACATAACAAAAGAAATGTGCGGATGCCATTCTGGAACCTAAATCGTGCCTCGCGCCTAAAAAACGAACACAAAGCGCATCTTAAAACGATTATGATTTAAAGAAAATATAAGGCGTGAGCAGCGTTAATAGCGCAGCCGCCATTCTTGAACAAAAAACATAAAATAAGTTAAAGTGCGGTTGCAGGTAAGCATGGCATGCCTACAATATGATAAAGTCACTTAACAAAATAGTCCTCACAGACTGTAAATAAATCATCCGGAGTAAGAGGGTCAGTCCTCATGGGAGGTTACAACAACAGAAAAGGCGGTACTAAGGAGGGACTACTAAGCCTATTGACCAATTAAAAGGCACCATTTACAAAGGACAGTAACAGGAGCCAATTAAAAAGATGTGCGGAAAGTGGGCGGAGCTTCAAGTCTATACCTGAATACAGCATGACTCGAAGAGGCAATACAAGCGCTGCCTATGCGAGAACTAAAAACAGCCACCACTGGTACATTTTCAACATATGGAGTCCTCAGGGTTCAGACTATTTGTAATCCTTATTTTAACATTTTATTGATGTAAGTTTCTTGATTCTGTTACAGACCTATAGTTCGGATTATCGAGGTGTATACCTGACATCTTACATACACCGCAGATGCGGGTAGTGTCTAAAACTAGTACTTTGGTTATACGGTGCTAGCAGGGAGGGTGACCTAAACATAACATAACATGTGCATTTGTAAAGCGCACGTTCACCCGCAGGCATCTTGGCGCTGAATAATAGATGTTTATTGTTACCCAACTCAATGGTACTCATTTTATTGACCTCAGATGGATGAAAGGCTGAGTGGACCCGCCGGGATTTGACCCTGTGACCATGAGGTCAAACACAGGTCCCTGCAGTGAATGCATTAGTCCACTGAGCCAACAGACCCGGCCTCACCTTAGTCCTGATGAATACCATTGACACCTCCTTGGAGGACTGAATGGGCAGAAACATGTCGACCTCCATTTGTGGGTAGAATTATCCCCCAATTTTCTTTTATCCTGCCACTAGGAGATTCAATAAAATGTAACAGTTCCACCCAGTAGATAGTTTTAACATACACACATACCCCTTTTTCCCCTCTGCACTCCCTCACGCACTCTTCCAGACTAAATGAGTGGCATAGCTAATTATCTATCTTTTATTGCCCCTTAAGCTCCCCAACAAACACATGGATAGTAGCTTGCATCTACGCAATTGGAGAGGTGCCAGCAGGGGCCCGATGATGAAGCATGCTACCCATTGAGTAGGTGAGGGTTTCCGTCCTTAAAAAGGGAAGGTTTTCGCATCTGGTTACCTTTCCTGTTATTGTGACTTTCGGTACACAATAAAGGCAGAAAGTTCTTTTGTGGTCCATTTAAGTTATTTGAAGGCTGCACTTATAGCGCCTTAATCCTCCTGACCCTTTTGTGTTTAATAGACAGCATATAACACAATCAGCTGAGGGGTTACAGTGTATGTGAGTGGCTGTACTGGGTACATTTTAAGAAATGTAGGTGTTTATTGCAAAGTCATTTAAAACCATTACAATTATTCATTCATTCTATAATAAAACATGAAACAGAAGATAAAATCAACATGCATAAAACCATAAAAACGCTTTTTAATTTAGTAAAAAAGTAATAATTCAGTCATATGTAAAAAAAATATAAGGCATTCTTGGGGTCAACTGAACACTGCCCAACCCACAATTTGCAGAAAGCCCACTAGACGCCAGGGATTCTTTTGGGCAAATTTTAATTAGGGTGGGGGCTGCCCTAATTAAAATTTGCCCCAAAAAATCCCTGGGGTCTAGTGGGATTTTTGCCCCCCCGGGGGGGCAGAAAGGCTGTAATTTTTGCGGGGGAGGGGTGGGGGCATGGCATGCCCATTTTGGGCAGCCCCCACCCTAATTCAGATTTGCCCCAAAAAATCCCTGGCGTCTAGTGGGCTTTTTGCCCTCCCGGGGGGGCAGATTGGGGGCTACTGCCCCCATCTGCCCCCCAGGGGGGGCAGAAAGACTGACATTTCTCTGGGGGGGTGGGGGCATTGCCATGCCCTTTTTGGGCAGCCCCCACCCCAACGTCAATAAAAAAAATAATCCCTGGTTTCTAGTGGGCTTTCTGCCCCCCCGGGGGGCAGATTGGGGGCTACTGCCCCCGTCTGCCCCCTGGGGGGGGCAGAAAGACTGACATTTCTCTGGGGAGGGGGTGGGGGCATTGCCATGCCCTTTTTGGGCAGCCCCCACCCCAACGTCAATAAAAAAAAAATCCCTGGTTTCTAGTGGGCTTTCTGCCCCCCCGGGGGGCATATTGGGGGCTACTGCCCCATCTGCCCCCCAGGGGGGGGCAGAAAGACTGAATTTGGCCCACAAAACATGGGGGGGGGAGCAAAGGCCCTTGCCCAAGGGGTCGCTCCCCCCTCCCTGGTGCTAGTGGGTGGATCCCTGCTTGGGTATCGCCCTCCTGGGGTGATCCCCAAGCAGGGATCCACTAGGGAAGGGTGCCATTGGAAAGGGGAGATTCTCCCCTTTCCAACGATACCTCTCCCAAGTGTTTCGGTGCTCGGGGGGCTGAGATAGCCCCACGAGCACTGAAACACTGAAACTGAAACTAAGTTTTAGTTTCGTTTTTGTTTCAATGACGATTGCGCGCCATGCGCGCGATCGTCATTGCAACAAAAACTAAAAATAGGCCTGGGGAGGTTGGGGGAGCTCTTCCCCACCTCCCCAGCCAAAAAAAAAAAAGGGAAATCCCTCTGCTGCCTGCAGCAGAGGGATTCTCTGAGCATGTACTCGTGACGGAATGGTTCCGTCATGAGCACAGCAGCACTTGTGCTCATGACGGAACCATTCCGTCATGAGCACTGAAAGGGTTAAATGAAAAATATGATGGGAGAAATGTGGAGAAATGTGGACCCAAGATGCAGAGGTGAGATCACGCTTTTGAAAGCTTGCAGTAGTGTTTCTTCAAAAAGGCATTCTCACAGGCGCCGCCTGAAGGCTGAGTCCCATATAACAGTCCCGTCAACAGATAATCCACCATTACGCAGCGGGTTATTGTGCGAGCTGCAGCGATCGGTGCACTTCATCCCCGAGGTCGGGTCAGCCTAAAATGGCAACACGTCACCACCCAACCAAAGGAGGAAAGCATGTGACGTGTGTAGAAAATCTTTGGTGCCCCCGTTAGGTTCAGTGTCAGAGCTAGGCGTTACTGTTAATAAGAAATAATTCGACACATGCAATAGAAGTGTGTAACAGTTTAAATCCTGCTTGATGAATAATCTTAAAAACACACCATAAAGATGTTTTTTTTGCGGTTTGTTAGCTAAATAAAAAGTAAGCAGTTTGTTGAAAGTGCCTGCTTTCACGTTTAAAATTATCTATACTATGGTTAAGTGTTTCTTACTGTTTAAACAAAGCAAAATAATTAGTGCCGACATAGGCAACTCTCCCCACGCATGATGAACAGGTACGGTAAGGCGGGCACTCGTGCAATGGCCGAGGGGCCGGTATCCGAGTTCCAGCTGTGGGCTGCTCTTTTGGGCAGCCTGGGGGCGGATTTGGGCGGTGTTCGGATGCCGCTAGTGGGTGCCTCAGTGGCCTTTCTGGAGGCAGATGGGCTTCCATTACCTCCCTTTCATCAACGGCAGAGGTGTCGCTCTCTTTCTTTCGCTGGGCTGGCCCATTAATATATGCATATTCAGAGGGGGCAGGGAGCCTGAGCAGAAGTGGTCTCACTTGTTTTCAGGTGTTTCACTAGTGTGAACTAATCCGTGCATTTTTTAAAAATCTAAGTAAAGTTAAGAAAAAATGCCTTTCAAGAGACCCCTTCCCCCCCCGCCCTCCTCCCTCCCTCCCTCTTTTTATAAAACGTCGCCGAAGCAGTGTTTTGCGGATAGGCAATATGCAAATGTGGGCCACTTTTATTTTTTAGCGTGTCCGTGCCGGTTAATAATCCCAATCCAAACCTGATGATGAATATCGCATGCACTGCAATAAATAATCACACAAAACCAGGTTTGTTGGAAAACAGTTTGCTGCAGGTTTATTTCATACATGAAGTATGCCAACGTGGTGGGTTAACTTGTGGGCGATCCAAGGGCAAGCAGCCGTGACTAACCTAATCTGCCCAGCCCACCTGATGAGCCAAACTGCACCGTGGCCAACCCAATCGGTGCTACCATTTATGTGGGGATTATCCCCCTTACATACCATAGACCCCAGTCCATAACTTTACTCACGCCATTTAGGGGCCAGCCCCCGGTTGCTTAGGATTACAACCGTCCGAAGGACTAGCAGGGCGCTGACGTTTTCATCCAGGGTCCTGCTTAAAGACTTCTGGGGTTGGCATAAGGCACCACTCTGTGCTCCTAAAAGGGCACCCCTTTGTACCAATCAGCCTCCGGATCACCCTGTAACTCCGCCTGCAACACAAAGTAACATGTTAACATATTCCCCCACCTGGCCGCACCCTCCAGCCAGAACGCGGGGCATGTGGTAGGGAGGGAGACGGCGTGGCCAGGAGGGACAAAGAGGGAGGCCAGTGGGCAGGGGCAGGTATAAATACCTCGCCCCAACCCTCTGCGTGCCAGAACTGATGCGGCCTCGACGCCGGACTCAGGGGGACTACCGGGGTCCCCACAACTAGTGCGTGGTGATGTGCCGAATGTGGCACTAAGGTGGCCGCCCTTTTAGGTGGGCACACTGCGTGCACCGCGGGCAGCCTCATAGTGCCGATATAGGCAACTCTCCCCACGCATGATGAACATCGCATGCACTGCAATAAATAATCACACAAAACCAGGTTTGTTGGAAAACAGTTTGCTGCAGGTTTATTTCATACATGAAGTCTGCCAACGTGGTAGGATAACTTACGGGCGATCCAAGGGCAGGTAGCGGTGACTAACCTAATCTGCCCAGCCTGCCTAATGAGCCAAACTGCACCGTGGCCAACCCAATCGGTGCTACCATTTATGTGGGGATTATCCCCCTTACATACCATGGACCCCCAGTCCATAACTTTACTCACGCCTTTTAGGGGCGGAGCGTTGCAAGGCCAGCCCCTGGTTGCTCAGGCTTACAACCGCCCGAAGGACTAGCGGGGCGCCGACGTTTTCATCCAGGGTCCTGCCGTAAAGACTCCTGGGGTTTGGTATCAGGCACCACTCTGTGCTCCTGAAAGGGTACCCCTTTGTACCAATCAGCCTCTGGATCACCCTGTAACTCCGCCAATGCCCAGGATGTGGCCACCGTCATATCCAGGGCCCCCCCACCATGGCATGCTCCATAACCACCTGCAACCTGCCATTAGTCCTTCTAGGTAACCATTTCCTTATCTACCTATCACAGGTGTGCCCCGTCCCTATCGGGGTACCATGTGGTGTTACACGAAGAGGCCACGCCTAATTTTCCCAGCCCTTCTTATTTTATATTGAATTTGAGTTGAACCATGCCCTCTTGCTTGGTGGGCTAGACCATGGCTTTATTTTCCTTTCTGTAGGAATGTGATGGCCTCCCGGAAGGGGGTTCTACTGCTCCCTTATTTAAACACAGCTTTATTACCCTTCAAGTTATTGCAGGCTCCATAACCTCCTGCAACCTGCAGTCACCAGTCCTTCTAGCTGGACCATTACCCTATCTACCTCTGATAGGTGTGCCCTGTCCTTATCGGGGTACTGTGTGTTATTTGCACAAAAGAGGCCACGCCTAATTTACCAAGCCCTTCTATTTGATTTGCATTTGAGTTGAGCCAAGCCCTCCTGCTTGGTGGGCTTGTACATGGCTTTATTTACCTTCTGTATGACTGTTCGATGGCCTCCCCGGAAGTTGGGAACTACTGTTCTCTTCTTTAACCACCGCTTTGATACCCTTCAAGTTATTGCTTGGGGCCAACCAATACCCTTATCTCTACAAACTGACCTCCAATTGCATAGGAGCGCAGTGCCAACAGGAGATAGGACCCCAAGAGCATTAAAAAAAACAAAGCCCTTGTTTACCCCCCATACTTGGCGAGTCCCAAATTAGAGGGTTCAAACTGATAACCATGTGCCGCACCATCAAGTAAAATATGGACCCCTTGGAGAGTGTTATTGGACAGGGACAGGGTGGAGTCTTGTGACCGATGGCGCCCCCCCCCCTGCCAGAGCTAGCACCTTAGGCATTGCCCTCTCATCCATAGGAGTCATATGACATGTCTCGAATTTAAGCTGTTTCATGTCCTTTCGAGGACGCCAGGTGACTTCCTCACCTAAACCAAGACAAAGGTAGATCTAACCACAGGGGGTGAGGCCTGATGTCCCCTAAGGGTACTCCTAATATTCTGCCATATTTCGTATCCTTATTGTCTGCAAAACCCATCATTCTGACTGCGATCTTCAGATGCTGTGACGCCATGCTGGTGTCCCCACCCCAGCGTATGTAGCCCATAGACAGCTTTTGCTAAAGGTATACCAGAGTGCCAAAAAGGTTTTCCAATGCTTTTGGATTTGAGGACATGGAGTAAAACATATGAGCAAATTTACCTGCACCTTCTTAAATATGAATGCAAGATGTGTTCTGGTAATTGTCAGCCTTTGTGCTCCAAACCCATATTTTTCAACACTATTGGTGTAACAGCACTCTTTTTGGAATGACAAACTAACGGAACAGACCTGGCTGACTGGCGGCTTTAGCGTATGTAGCCCATAACCCGACTTTTGCTAAAGGTATAGCAGTGTGCCGAACAGATGCCAATGCTTTTGGATAGTGAGAACCTGGAGTAAAACATACGACAAATTTGCCTGCACCTTCTTAAATAAGAATGCAAAATGTGTTCTTGTAGTTGTCAGCATTTGTGCTCCAAACCCATATTTCTCTACACTATTGAAGCCACAGCATACTTTTGGAATGACAAACTAACGCAACCCACCTGGCTGAAGGGCTGCGGGGTTATTTATTTATTTATGGGGTTTTTTTTTTGCTTAATTTCAGGAACCCTTTACCCACACTCATCTTTACAGTATTTTGCTTCATTTCATGTCATCATTGCCTGCAAGCCCGTCACCGTCTGACTGCGATCTTTAGATGCTGAGTCACCCTGCTGCTGTCCCCACCCTAGCATGAATAACCCAGTGCCAAGCATCTGCTAATGTAAACCAGAATGCAGACAAGGGATGAAAAGCTTCTGGATGGTGAGAACAGGGGGAGAACAGTATGTACCGAATCTAATCCCAGTCTCACTGCGGACTTTTGATGGATGCTAAGCTGCCGTACTGATGCACCCACCCTGGCGTGGTTTGCCCAGCACCCGAATTCTGGTACAGATATTGCAGGGATGCAGACAACAAGGAAGCTTTTTGCTGGAGGAAACGATGGGTAATTGAATGCTCAAATCTAGCCTGCCCTCTCCTAAATTATGGAGATGTGAATTGCTTTAATATACTTTGTCAGCCATTGTCCTCCAAACAAGTGCTCACCACACATTGAGAACCCTGCCCTCTTTCCAGGCAACCACTCCTACACCACCTGGCTGTACCAGCCAAAGGGCAGGCAGTCTCTGACTTTAAGTGAAGCGTCCTCTGGTACACACTGGTTTTGCTGAGAGCACATTCCAGTTAACTGGCCCCTAAGTTTGCACCTCACCCATTTTTGATGCAACTCTATTGAAACATTATTGTGACATAATCCAGTGCCAGGGGGTACTTGTCTTTTGTGCATCACTAAGTCAGTCCCTAGCTTGGTTTAACCGTATTAAAATCCTGCAGTTTCTTTCCACTTTCTTTTCCTTCTCTGACTGCGCCAAGAAAGGAGTTTGTGGCCCCAGTCCCCGTGTTAAATTTAATTGAAATTTAAAGCAGTATTTGTCTGGGCCTGTCCTCCCATTCGACCTCTACAGCTGGGATACCTAACTTCATCTGCTGGCTGGGATACCTAAATTGCTCCCTTTCAGTGGTAATTTGTAGTAAGTCCCTGATGTTGTCAACAGCAAGGGCAGTGCTGCATGAGAACCCATCATGTGCCCATAGTTCCACCTTGTGACACCTCTGCTAGCTGTGCTAACCCATCTGCTCCTTGTCAGTTGTAATTCTAGTAATTCACTGCACTAGTCACCTTAGATCAATTTGTGTGAGCAGAGCAAGTGCATCAAACAGAACCAAGTATGGACGATAAGTGACCCCAATTGAACTGAGACGGAAGCTTAGTGCGGGCGGGTTGTCCAAATGATGCCTGGCTGTGGTGGAATTGCCCCCCCCCACGTGCAGCAACTACTGTACAATTCTGCTCACTCTCCCCAGGCTGTATAAATGTTAACAGTGAGTGGCCAATGACATCAATGTCGGAATCTAAGAGTCCCAGTTTATGTTGTAACGCAGCCCACCTTATTGTGGTCCTGCAAGGACCCCTCCGCCTCACTGAGAGTAACCTAGATACTTCTCACTTAACGCACTTGCATGTCACTCAAGAAAACACCTAGCAACAATAGTATTGCAGCAGAGCCAAAAGAACATGAGTTCCTCTTTTCAAATCAAAGGAGTGCAGCTACCAGTACCAGATAATCCCTGGCATTACAAGTGTAATAATATGGTGGCAGAAGCCCACAAAACCATTGGGCCTCATCAAGAATTCAAGGTTTACAAACAGGAATGAACTTCTGACTGAACTTTCTGAGTTGCGCCATCACCTTAGAATTCTTCCGAATTCAGCAAGTCGTGAAGACTGCTTCATTTCACAGTGGAAACTCTTCTGACATAAGTACTTCGCAGTCTTTTAGCCTGTACGAGAAAAGAGTTGTTAACTTCGGCGCTCTTCAATATCGCTCAACAATGATGCTACTTTGAATTAAAATAAGGGTCTGAAAACCAGTCCTTTCACATATCCTGATCACAAGTCATAACCCCAACTGCGAGAAAGATTCATCCCTTCTCACCGGGCCCTCCTGGTCACAGCAGATTAACGTTTTGCTCGATCTGTACAGTGGCAGCATTCCTTCCATAAAGTAAATAAAGACAAAGTGTGATCACCCGTGGTGGCACGAGCATCGAAGTGTCCGTCAACAAAATAAAATAAACCGCAATCCCCCTCTCCCAGCAGTGTGCCCACGTGGCATGCGGCCTGAAGATTGGCTGGAACGGAGAAGAGCATTGCAGCATAGCTATGTCTCTCCTCCCTGATTGCAACGTTTCTAAATTACACATGTAGGCGACCAAATAACGCTGTAAAAATACCAAACGGAACCAGGTACTACCTCAATTATCTCAGCCCTCTGCCACAACCAATATCTCCAAAGCTCGAGATGTCGAACATGCTCCCTCTGCCTGACCTCAAATGGTGACCGCGGCTCACTTTGAACAAAGAAGCTGATCAGGCCTTTATTTACGATCACTAGGATCAAATATCGGTCCTCACTGCCTACTAACTACTGAGTCACTTGCTTACCTCCTAACATGGGAGAATAAGGTTAAAGACACACTGTGATGTGCTCACCCATTGAAGAAGCACACTAGAGTGGTGAAGGGACAGCACAACCCCCCCCTGGCACGCCATAATCATGCAGGTGACCGAACACAAACTTTCAGACCTTCATCATCTTAGCTGCTGGTCCCACTCCGAGCCTGGAGATACACAGGTTACCGATAGTTCAGCCACCCTCTGGAAACCCCCAAAATCATGTTAAGAGGAGGTCTCCGGAAATATTGGTTATCTTGATATAATTCATACCTAACCAACAATATGTTTAGGGCAAAATTCTCTAGGCATACCAGTGCAAGACAAACCTCCACCTTGAGAGAGCCCCAGCAAGTTCCACGAGACACTCACACATTTTTCTTTTCTTGCTAACAACACTCTGCAACCATAGCAAATAACCCCTTTGTGCATAACGGAAAAACGGGTCCATTCCCCGGTGCACCGAGAAATCCCACACTTTGAGCTGGGTCACAGCAAGCAAGCAGCAAAGTAGTGTGCTGGCCTGGCTCAGTGCTCTGCAGAGTCGCCTGTCTTGGAAAAAACCTTGTTTGAAGTCTTAAATCTCACGAAAGTTGATTTAACTCCTGAGTATGGTCAGGTGGCCTCTTTACATTACTCTGCCTGCTCATTGTGTTTCACCACCTCCAGTCCAATCTAAATGTAAACGTCACGAAAGACCATATAAGGCTCGTCAATCTCCAAGCGCCACCAGCAAACAGAGCGCTTCACAAGTCAGTACAGCTACACTTTGAGGCTTACCAGATCGCGCATGACTTTGTAGTCTTTCAGGCTGTGGTTTGCCCCACTTTGCTCACCGTATGCTCCCACATGCCAAACTGTCGAGCAAACCCAGCAACCACATATCCTGATCACAAGTCATAACCCCAACTGTGAGAAAGAGTCATCCCTTCTTGCCGGGCCCTCCTGGCCACAGCAGATTAAAGCTACACAAATGTTTCAACCTTGTGCGGCGCACAATTGTTGCCTTGACCAAACGGATATTAAAACAGTCACAAGCATCCGTCTTCCATGTTTACCTCAGGCATCATAATATTAAGTCGATGAAGCAAGAGCAAAAGGACAGCCGAACCAATGAATGGCATCGGTCTATTCTGTTCACCTCTGGCATAATAATAAAACAGTGGGGCACCCGACAAAGGACATTGATTCCATAGAATGTCCCCACATTCCTTGGGCGTAATAATGGTAAAACAGTGCCGCAGTGCCACCCGGTGGCCTACATAGCTTATGGCGCCATATACTGCGCTCGACCTATGGAAAAGGAGAACGGACTTGTGAGTTGTTCTTACTCGCCCATGGTAATAAACTACTGAAGGACGAATATGGTGAAATGGGGTGAGTCCACCAGCTTGAGGCATAGCTGCCAAGGTTTCAGATTGCCATGTGTGACATTTTCATAGTTTCTGTGTAAACATGAGTGACATTTCAAATACTATGAGTGACACTTTCTCATTAGCAAAATTAAGCAATGAAGACGAGGGAAAAAGATAAATATCAGAAATTACACCAAGGAACTCTTAGAAGATTTTGAAACTGCTGTAAAGCACCAGAAATGTAGGGGCGCTAACTTGCACTTATGTGTCGAGGTCAGGAGGTCGAATACAGGTGTTGATCTTCCTGTAATTTAACTCTGCCAGCACAGGGAGGCAGCAGCAATTCCTGGGGGCCCGGCCACGGGCAGGAAATTGAAATAATTAAATACATCCTGCCACCACCTGCGCCGACCGGATCCTCCTCACGCAGCATCACGTGAGAATCTGCTAACGTAAGGCCCGACCTGTGAGAGCCCAGGAGCCAGCGGATTCATTATGGCATGAAAGTAGCAAAAAAGTTTAGGGGCATATTATCAAGAAACGGCGTTAAAATTATCGCCGCTTTAGCGGCAGAAAACTGCCGCTAAAGCGGCGATAATGGGCTTGATAATATGCCCTTGAGAATTCCAATAGAAGTCCATGTTGACACCAGAACATGGGCTTCTATTGGAATTCTCAAGGGCATATTATCAAGCCCATTATCGCTGCTTTAGCGGCAGTTTTCTGCCGCTAAAGCGGCGATAATTTTAACGCCGTTTCTTGATAATATGCCCCTTGGTGTGATTATTTGACACTGCCATCATCATGTTTCTCCGGCGGTAGAATGTGAAGCCGCCTAAAGGTCACTGGGGTTGGCGCCAGTTCCTTGCTGGAAAACAGCAACAGTCAGGGAAGGTGCCACCCCCGGATAAGCAGTGGTACGGACAGCCGGCAGGCCACGTCACTAGGGCAGTCACATACTGAGGCAGCTGACGAGGTGAGGTCTCAGCTGCTAATGCAGTCTGAGCCCACTGTGACAAAGTTGATATGTGCAGCGGAGTGCATTGCTGCTTGCAGACAGTAAAACATGCCTTTTTAGTTCTTTCCAACAAAGCAAGCCGTCCTTACCTCCAGCCTCCTCAAGGGGGTGGCGCTCTTCTTTAATTATCCTGATTCGCCCCCTGCTATGACACTGTCCGGTACATTGGCAGCTGCTGGAGGTGGCTATGCGGGGGTTCCCCAGGGTGACAGTGAGTGGGTTCAAGTGCCTGGCTCCACGGAAAGTGACTGATGACACTGTGAGACAGTGCAGCAGGCAGCGTTGCTGGTCCGGGGACAAACAGGGGCACAAATTCAGTCATGCTCCTGTCATGACACCAGAGTTGCCCTACCGCAGGAGCCTCGCTTCGGCTGCCCCAACCCTCAACGTTAGCCTTGCTGCTGTAAATGCAGCTTTTACATTTGCGGTCATTTCCCTGCTTTACCGTCAGTGCGCAGGTGGTTAGGCGGTTGATAAAGATGTGTGATTAATGGATTTTAATGCGGTGATGCGGACCACCACGTTAAAATGCGTTAGTCTAACGCGTGATGCGTGGTACTTGGCAGGGATGTTGAGGCCTTTCGCCAAACAATTATCTGCCCCCGGATATGACTCCAATCTGTCGACGTGCTGGAACAGTTTTTTTTTTCTCCCCGCCCGCCGCTCCACTGCCCCTTCTAACATTTAAAAGTACTTCTGCCTGCCCATGACCTGATGGCCCCCAGCCTGCCCCGAAACACAACTCAGGCCCAGGGTTTTTAAAAACGGCCCGTAACCGTACCCCCAGGGCTTTAAGTGGGACGAAAACTGGGGGCGGGTGGGAGGGTCTCTCAAAGGAGCGTGGGCGATGTAATTATGGGCGTGGCTTAAAACACGTAAGCTGGAAATTTGTGTTTAGCTTACTGTGCAGCCGACTGGTACTTTGCGGCTTCTGTCATTGCATCGAGATATATACTAAAAAAGTAACACTACACCTACAACAACCAGTACTATTGGCTTTGTCAATGCTTGTTAGTTGCAATGCAGTTGACAATAATTAATGCAACATTATGTAACATGACCTGACCTACTGATCTACTAACCTGACCAGTACTTCTACTTCAGCGGTAGGACATAGCTTAGACTTACTTCCAAACATATCATGAAATCACGTGTTGTAAGTGGTGCAGATTGTTTGCCAATACAGCCTCCAGATAACACGTCTTACAATTCGGGTCAACGCAGAGTCCTCTTACAACTTACAAGCCAGGCCCTGCAGCCAATAAACAGTAGCCTAAATGACGCTCAAGCCAGCAGGTGACCTGCAGCTGAACACAGAGTTGTACATTTACAGAACCATTCACCAGGAAAAGGCTTCCGCACCATTCCCACTTGGGTCATCACGTGACCAACACCCTGTAAACGATCCTACCATGAGCAACCTCGGAGTAAGCGGTGGGGGTCGGGACCACAAGCAGGCGAGCCCCGCTTCTGATGGTCAGGGTGGGCGGGTCTATCGGTGGCACTTTTAGAAGCTGGTTCGAAGGCAGAGGA
This sequence comes from Calotriton arnoldi, assembly GCA_963921515.1. Classification (NCBI taxonomy): domain Eukaryota; kingdom Metazoa; phylum Chordata; class Amphibia; order Caudata; family Salamandridae; genus Calotriton; species Calotriton arnoldi. The sequence continues at coordinate 644,807 of CAWUFW010003837.1, read as the reverse complement.
CAAAGAGGTTTGTGCCAGGGATGGTGTGGGTTTTTAAATCCCTTACCTTTCTGCACTGGTGCAGCATACCACAAATGGAAGCCACGCCTCCCAAGACGACTGTCTGTACTGAAATGGACGTTTAACATAGGGAGAGGAACAAGTGCTCCTTCCTCTGAGTCCCTCTTTCCGCCCAAAGCGCAACTGGCAGTGCCCCCTGATGTGCAGGGGGGAGGGCCTTGCCATGTTTGTGCCTATTTTCAGCGCCCCCTAAATAACAAGCATTGAAAATTCAATAGGTCTCACCTTTGATTAAGTTAAAGCCATTTGCTTTGCTAATGGTATTGTATAGCAAAGCAAATGGCTTTAACTTAATGAAAGGCGAGACCTATTGCATTTTTAATGCTTGTTATTTTCCCCCCCAATCAATGTGAGGGGCGGGGTGCGGATGCTAAAGACGTATGGATTTGTACATTTGCATGAAACCACAGCAAGCCTCTCTTTTAGAGTAACACTTCATACACAGTACATGGCATACATTAGAGATTTTTATTTATATTTTAAATGCTTTCAGCTAACGTCTGACTTTGCTCTTTTCCATTTGGCAAGGAAAAAACAAAAACTTAACCCTACTCAAAACACATCCCAAAAAGCGTTCAAAACCAAATGAGTTTGAGTCATCTTTGTTGTTCGAAATGCGTGTCGTTTGGCTAAACCCCAAATATTCCTACCACAAAATGGGCTAAATTGTCAGTAAGTCAGGCTGAAGGAACTGTGTTTTTTGTTTTACACTTTAAGGAATGAGGAAGAACACAGTACGAGCAATGATGGAAGGCGAAAAGGCCCAGTCTGTTAATCAAGCAGGATTACATTTGGTGATAGTGCCCCTTATGTACAGTGCTTAGAAACAGCAAGAGCGTGACAAGACGCGCAATATACGCATTATAAGTTATTATCACTATAAGAGAGAGGTACTGCCCCGCTAAATGTAGGGCAGCCTTCTGGGGACATGCTGGCCCGACCCTTTGACAATATAGCAATCTTTCAGGGGGCGCCATTACAGTGGCAGCAGCCCCTCTGGGAAGCGATGAGCCTGCGAGCCTAACAGGACAGTAGCCTTGCTTAGAATGCAGCTACAGTTCCATTAAAATATGGAACTCATGCTCCGAAGTTCTGATACTGTCCCATTAAAAGTATGGAATACATGCTGAGAAGTCCTAGCATTATCCTAATGAAAACATATCCTGAAAAGTTCTGGTACTGTCTCTTTATAAGTATAGAATACATGCTCACACGTGCTAGTACTGTGTACATACAATTATACAATGCATCCTGAAAAGTTCTGGTACTTCCCCCATTCAAAGTACAGAATTCCTGCTGAGAAGTGCTGATACTGTCTCACTAAAAGTGTAGAATATAATCTGAGAAGTGCTGGCACTGTCCCACTAAAAGTGTGGACTATATGCATAGTGGTGGAACTGTCCCATTAAAAGTGTGGAATATAATCTGAAAAGTGCTGGCGCTGTCCCAGGAGAAGCTTAGAATAGAAGATGAGAAACGCTGGCTCTGAACACTTTAGCAGACCCCCCCTGAGAGGTTCATTGAAAGAACACCGGCTCCGTTTCCTCTGCAAAGGACGTGTGCCCCTCCCTCCCGCTCTGCGTAGGGACCATCTCGAACCGGCACCTACATTTCCACTGCAAAAAAAACCTACACTTGTTTTGCCTTTAAAATGTCTGCTTTCTTGTTGTCGGAAGCAGACCTTCCTTCCTTACTGCCTTCGGTTGTCGATCAAGTGTTTACCTGAGGACTTTATAACCGCAGATCTGATGGGAGCCTCAGAGCTGTACTTTCAAAATCCGAAAATACATTTTCCAAAAAGGATTCAACAGCTAAAATTTCACTTATAAATAAGCACAACTGATCTACTTTGACTAGCGGAGCCATGTTTCCAGCATTCAATGTAAAATTCAAAATAGCAAAGGTGAATTCATTTATTTTCCTTCTTTCTCTCCCACCCAATAAAATTACGTTTCTATTCTTTCCCTTCTCGCGTCTGTTTTTTTTTTTCTTTCCTTTATTTTCATTTATCCTCTTTTTCTTTCTGTCCTCTCTCTTTTCTTCCGTTCTGCCCTTCCTTTCCTGCTGGGTCTTTTTACTTTCTCCCGCTTATTCCCAGTTTCCGCGCGAGAGCTGCTGCTTGTGTCTTTTGATTTAGAAGCTCTCTGCGTCCCCTGTGACTGGTCTCCGGTAGTCTGTGGGTTCCTTTATAGGTGTGCCTGGCGAGTAACGAAGGAAGAAGCCCCATAAATAAAAATGGGTTATTAAGATTTGCTGTTCTAGTTCCCACCGAAAATAGTTTCGGAGTCGAACACATGTCATTTAAAAAAAAAATTATGGGGCATATTATCAAGGGCTTTATCGCCGCTTTAGCGGCACTTTTTGCCGCTAAAGCGGCGATATTTGTATCGCCCTATCAGCAAGCTGTCGCTAACAGGCGTTAGCGACAGCTTTCAGGCGATAGCGGCCGGTTTTCACATTGCCTTGCATGCCAGCGATAATTATCGCTAATGACATGCAAGGTAGGCGTTCCCCACTAAAAGCGACTGAAAACAGTCGCTAACACAACTTCCCCCTATTAGCAAGGCAGGCGAAGCGATAAAATAAATCGCGCTAAGCGCGTTTTTCGCTAGATTTTAACACCTGCTACTGAGGATGACTTACCTGTTTGTAGTATAGGAGGTGGATTGTCAGGCTAAATCCACCTTAGCGTTAATGCGAGAATATCGCTGGTTTTCCAGCGATATTCTCGCATTTTGCCGCTATCGCTGGAAATTTTATCGCAATGGAGATAAACCTTGTTAATAGGGTGTTATCTCAGCGATAATTTCCAGCGATAGGCAGCGTTAAAAAAATACGCGCTAAGCGCGGTTAGCGATAAATATCGCAACTCCTTGATAATATGCCCCTTTATTCCTTTTATCAAGTGTTGGTTCTCAAAAGACGATGTACTGATGGGTGAAATGACACCCCTCACGGTTTACGAAATAGTGGTCTCTTTTACCGGCCCACGAAATTAGACTGAGCTCCTAAATTTTCCCATGGACGAGAGGAGCAACGTTCACCTTCGAGGTGAAGAGCCCAAGGTTTCCGGCCCATGGACCCCTTTGCACTGTCCTCTGTTCTAGCGTGAATCTTCCTGGTGCTCGGCCTGACCAGAGCCGACTCCTGAAACTGGGCGGCCCGAACCCTCATGCCGATTGAATGTTATAGCCCTAAACACACGCCCACCCAAGTCACAAGGCACTCTGCACCGCAGGCAAAGTCATGTGCGCTTTATACTTTTAGCTGGTGCTCTTTCACACGAGCGCCGTGTTAGGTTAGCGTGGATGAGGCGAGACCATTTTATTTAAACTTATCACGCAGATTCTATCCCAGCCGCTAGCATGTTGCACGAGCCACTGTTCACAAAGTGGATGTCTGTGTATTGATCCCGTCTCGATAGAGAACGTCAGGAGCGCCCGTGACCAGCATGTTGTTGTTTGTGTTGTTTTGTTGGGGGGGTGAGGGGGGAGAGTGCCCCGGATGGTGCCCAGCCACCCACTGTCGGCTCATAAGCCAACTCTTTGAAGTTTAAGTGACTGCTATGAAGCACATTTTTCCCGGGAGTCTTCGGTTTTGTTTTGACTGGAACTAATTGGTGCGGGACAGCTGCAGTGAGGGGGGCTGGCAGAAGTAGGGGCAGGGGCGCACAGTTACAAGCGGATTTAAGTTCGCATTAAACATTGGTGCTGGAGACATGCCGGGGTCGGTCGTAGAAATCATGTAGGTGATCTGCGAGCTGTGACCAAACGATGTACTTTGAACTAAGCTTACCTGGACCCCCCTCCATGCCATTGGAACGTACAATCCTTTCTTAACATTGCACGCGTTAAACAGATGAACCAACCACGATTATTCTTTTGGGATTTGTATATAGTAAGATTTTCTCAAGTTTGAGTACGACTCAGAAGTATACCACATGCGCATTTGCAATAGAAGAGTCTGCGTCACTCATGCACCGCATTAAACTGAAACACAAATGTTAAAGATATACACTTTTTTAAATTTTAAAATGCTATCTTAATATGCCCGTGGCAATAGTTGTGTGATTTACATGCCAAATCTTGTGATCTGGCTCGGTTCTCCCTCTCCGTGGATTTGTACGTCTCTTTGGAAACGGCAGTTCACACACACCTTCACCAGTCCCACCCACATGGTGAACAAGCATCGATCTCTTGTCTTTATGGGGCCATGTGTTTCTAATTAGAAACACATGGCCCCATAAAGATAAGAAAGTGCTTTGCGACAGCAGCAAAGCAGGCGACCGAGTCCGGATCGGAGGCCAAAGGGCGTGAACCAAAATCCCTCATTTCCAATGGCAGGCCACCGTTTAGCATAAACGGTAACGCCAGCCAATGGAAATGAGGGGCGGGGCTTCAAGCCCTCTTCTTAAAGTCCTCCTTAACAATAAATCTCGCCGAGCGAGCAGCGCATGTGCTGCAACGCAAACGGTGACGCCAGCCAATGGAAATAAGGGGCGTGGCTTCAAGCCCTCTTCTGAAAGTCCTCCTTAACAATAAATCTCGCCGAGCAAGCAGCGCATGCGCTGCAATGCTAGGCGAGACCTAAAAAAGCAAATCCATTACCTGCATTGCAGATACAATCACACTTGAAACCGATGCCTCTGAAAGGCGCGAGCGAGACCTGAAGGGAAATGCAGTAGCCGACCCATTGGCCCACTGTAATCTGCCGAGCACAGGCACAGCATTTCTTTTTCTTGAATATAATGCGTAATATGCCCATGGAACCCTCCTTTTCAGCAGTTATGAGAATTGCAATACGACATTAGATTTAAAACCACAATAATGAACTTTCACCCAGATGGAGTAATCGGAATGTTTTGCCACCAGGAAATCACGGCCTGTACACTGTGAAACAAGTAGCACATGATAAGCGCTTCAGCAGCGTAATGAACTCCGGACCAATCATCTTCCCCGGAAAACAATTGCATCATCAGTGAGTCAAATCTCCCGGGACCCTCTAATAAAACTGCCCGCGCGGGTAGAGCCCACGACCTTGGCGGTATGCAGACTATGATGTAACTGGCCAATGGGACTAGCCAGGCTCACCTGCAATGTCCCAAATACATTTATAAACATTCCCTCAATGCGGGCGGGCGCCGGGATCCCCATCAGGGCTGTGAGGCAATGCCTGGTGATTACCATCGGCTTTGTGGCAGGAAGTGCGCTCGAGGATTTTATTTTTATAAAGAACAGCCCCCACAGCAGCACCACAGCACCCCGCACTGGGAGAGCGGTAGCGCCCAGTCCGATCGGCTTCGGGCCCCTAATGTCTCCTGAAGCTCCCAACTTCCCGGCGCTGCCACAACCCAAAGGTCCCTTAACGCCTGTGGCCCCGGGGAGCGAGCAAAGCCCTTTCATGTAGGGTCCCCTAGCAAACTGACATAACCAATGTGGTGCAGGCACCGCATAATTATGCCACACTCACCTCCTCGAACAAGAAGGACCCAAGGCTGCCTCGGCTCGGCTACTCGTCCCTCGACCTCGCTGTGCATGCTTAAAAGCGTGTCCAGCAGATTCCTCTGCATGGCCGTAGACGGCATGGCCAGGAGGGACAAAGAAGGAGGCCAGTGGCGGGCAGGGGCAGGTATAAATACCTTGCCCCAACCCTCAGCGTGCCGAAAGTGATGCGGCCTCAGTGCCGGACTCAGGGGGACTACCGGGGTCCCCACAACTAGTGTGTGGTGATGTGCCGAATGCGGCACTAAGGTGGCCGCCCTTTTAGGTGGGCATACTGCGTGTGCCGCGGGCAGCCTCAGAAATGCAATTTCTCAGCATTTCCTGGTGTACAATTTCATTTTGAAACAAATAGTGTTTACGCTATTACGTATGACACAAGCAGAAACAATTATGCAAATTAAAAGGCACTTTTTTTTGCACCGCTCCTTGTAGTAGTGCCATTTAGTGCCGATAAGTGCACACGAGATAGCTATACAAACCTCTGCATGCAGCGCTGGGTCCTAAACAAATGCAAATAAGCAGAAGTCGATAGCCGTGGACTGCCACACCACTAAACTGTGCTTTATTCTCACTGTGAGTTTATTCACTCATCCTTCATTCAAGCCGCGCCCTCCCAGATACTGTGCGTCCAAGGAAAACAAGCACTGACGAGCGGTGTCGGAAATGGCCGCCATTGTCCCGGCTGCTGCGAAAGTGAAAGTGGGCATGGCCCGCTGTATGTAAGCAAAGCACGTCTTCATGCTTGAGGTAGGAGAAACTCAATAAAGAAAATAGAACACGTACCGTGTAACAACCAAGTAAAGGGGCCAGAAGCCATGGGAGGTTACAAATGACGACATGGCCATACTAAGGAGGGACTAATAAGCCTGTTAAGGAATCAGACGGCAGCATTTACAAAGGACAAAGACACAAGCCAATGAAAAATAAGGGCGGGGCTTCTCTCCCGTACTGAACTACAACAGATCTTCGCCAGAGCAGTGCTTGCGCGCTGGCTCAGACTCGACCTAAAAACACAACATCTTGTATCTACCGTAACTGAGGGGCGGTTGGCAGCTTTGTTTTTCCTTTTTGCGCCGCCAGAGTGGTACCGCTGGTCAATGCAGCGTGATCCGGACTAAGTGGAAGTGCTGGTCTAGTGTTAAAAGGTAAGCGCGTGTGACTTGCACCAGGCAGGATGGTTTTTTACAAGTCCTGCCGCTCCCCCAGGAAGACATCACTGCTACCCAGGCAGGCGATCAGATCAACAACTCGACTTGTTTCCGGTCACGGTGAGCGGTGTTTTTAAAAGACACAGCTCAGTCTGAGAAACTATGTCACGGACTAGCTCAGTCACTGCAACTTCTACTGCTGAGAGCATTTGCCTGACCTGACCCTGGTCAGAGTGCAGAGGTCTAGGGACTGTACGACTGACTCGAGCAGGGCACTGTCTGAGCAGCACTGAGCAGAGCAGTTGACAGCAGTGTGAGTCCCCCATTGCAGATTAAAAACTACTAGTACAGCGTCAGCCCTGGGCAACATTTTCACATCAGACTTGATAAGTGGCCAGTTACAGGCAGCAAGCACTGGAGAGTCAGTGATGTCTGTGTTTGGGGATAGATCACATAATATGGTTCTGTTTACAATGAAAAAAGGAGTTGGATTGCAGATCTAAGCACAATAAGATGTTCCATAGCCAAACATGGTCTGCCAATTTTACATTGTTCAGTGATGTAATTTGACCGCGGTTCTGCAAGCAGCTGAGTTGTCAGAACAGGCGATAATCATCTAGGATGTGAGTAGATTGTGGTTATACAATTGTTTTACAGTAGGCAGTTGGATAGTGCCTTCCTATTTCAGGTGCTTTGCAGCAGTTTCAAGATCTTTTTATAGCTTGTCCTTGCTCGAATGGGTGTAATATCTTATGTTTATCTGTTTCCATGGACTTCATTGCTTGATTTTGCTCACGAAAAAGTGACACTCATAAGTACCCTGAAACCTTGAAATTGTCACACATAAGCAATCTGAAAACTTGGCATCTATGCCTGTTCCTAATGTATCATTTTAAAAGACTTCCGCTGGAAGTTTTCATATAGACATGCAAGAAAACAAATGTATGAGCCTTTGTTAGACAATTGATGGAGCAAGGACTCAAAAATGAGACTTGCTCGAATGCAATCTCCTCACCGTATTAATTTATTAATCTTGTATTGTTTATATTAACTTTGCATACACTACATGAATAGCAAGGAAGCTTGCCTATGTGTTCTAACTAACAAGTAACGCTTGTCTTTTTCTAAAATGGCCTCTAAAGCGCGGGAACTTCACTGCGCATGTCTCAACCATATCACGTGTTGTGACGTCTTTCTTTGCTTGGTGGGAAATTTCTGCTTCTGCGCAGTGTGCATTAAAATGGCTGCTTGATGTTTTCACATGCTTCAGCTTGCTCTTGTATTATTATTAAATTGTCGTTATCTTAACGCTACTAATGTGGGATAGATTTATAAGTAAATGGGGATAGAGTAGAAAGAGTGGGTATACAGTGAAACATATTATTTGTGATTTTAATATTTTCTTCTTTGACTTTTATTAGTTCGTAAACTTGGGCCTGGGGTTGGTGATCTGAAACTTGAGAGACAATGATTCTGCGCATGTGCTCTGCTTGGCTGCCAAAGAATAAAGATGAAGTCAACCTGGACGTCGTCCAAGGCCACGACCAAATGGCCGATATTGATATATTCATGTGTTCTTGCCAAACTTGCAACTTTGTATATGGAAAATGAATAAACTTTGTCGTGAGACGGGTGGGAAATAAAGCCAATGTATTAAAATTGATGGGCGGTAGTTTAAAGACAAAGGTCTTCAGAATTCAAACCAAATCAATATGGTGTGAGGATCAACCCCCTGTCCCTGTCCAATCAGAAGTAGTGGTCCCATATTTTAGCAACATTAAGGGGAGGTACATGGGTGTAGAAGGGTATAATAGAATATAGTTAATTAGTCAGATCAGGCGTTCATGCTGAAGAGAAGAGCTCCAGACCGCCAAGCTGATCGATTGCAGACTGAATCGCTGTCCAGAGAGGTCCTGAGGAGGGGGCGGCGGAGTCCATTAGAAGAAAGGCACGGGAGAATCGAGGAGAAGCTGAGTATCAGAGAGGGAAACGACGCAGGCGTCGTTGTAGAGAGGTCACCGGTCCTGTCCTGATCTTGGAGGAGGTCTTTGCTCTTCATCCTTCCTGGGTCCTATTCTTTCCAACTCCTTGGCCAAGGGGTTTGGTTCTCGCATTTCGGTAAATATAAATGCAACTTTTAGTTGTGCTGCTGTCTCTATCTTCTCCTTTCTGAGAGACCGTCATTAAACAATAATTATTATTCTATGCTTCATCTGTGATATGCGATTAAGTACCATGTGGTTCTGTAATTTACTCTGCTAAATCTTTAGATAAACATTTTAAAACTTCCTGACTCAGTGGTTATTTCAGGATTATGTACTATAATGAATGTCACTCATTTTAAACTTCCCAATTAGCAAAGGATTCATTGGTAAGTCATTACTCTTCAATCGGAAGGTAATTGGTAGCAGGGATTTTGATAAAGAGTAACAACTGACAACCCCAGCGTAAGTATTAGCGTAGTATGAATGTATGGGCCCAAGTGAGTATTTAGTGTATGACTGCTGTTTGCTAATATCGCGCTGGATCACAATGTTTCATATTGCATTTTGAATCTCCGGACTGCTGTTGCTGAGGAAGAATTCTTCTACCTTAGAAATGGGTTAGTGCTAAAGAGACTTAGAATTACGATCTTGCTTTTGATATGTCCAATGTAAGCTAATGATGATCATGTCATCCTCAATCTGCAGTTTTACTAATTGTTTTATGCGTAAATTGTGTATAAAAACCTCTGGTTTTTGAAGTTCGGGGGCCACTTCTCATTTTCCTCCAGAGACTCTGTCCATTTGCCATGAGACTTTTCTAATCCTTTAGAATTCTGTCAGTTCTCGTTATGAGCCTCACACATAGGTTTTTTTAGGGGTTTTTCTGCTTAGGATTTAAAGACTTCATGATTTCTGATTTTGCAATTTTGCATTTGAACCTTCATGGCGTTTACTACATGTCTCTGTATCACCTATGCTAAGGTTTTTGTAATAAAACTTCAAACTTAATTTTGATCTTGAACTCAGTTATTGAGTGGTCTCGGTTACTATATGATTTTTACTCTAAGTGGGTAGTGTTGAAAGGTAAAGCACTGCTTTTATAGTGTAACACACTCTGGTGGAGCTCAGCTCCCTCTCACACACACCCAGCCAGCACCCCTTACCAGTCAGGGAAAGGTCTGTAAAAAAGCACAGGCTCAGAGGGGCAGTGTCTCAGCAACTTCCTCGGTACGAGAGGTGACCAGCTAAAAGTGCTCCTGTTGACAAGATCTGCTCCTGCTTTCCTATCTTGAGTGCTTAGGTATTTAGACTTTGCACTGACCTTGTTTCAGTTCCTGACCTATTTTCCTTTTTCTTTAAGCGTATCATTGATTCTTGTTCCTCCCTGCTTCGGAACCGCACTATTTTAACTCATATTCACTCCAGTGCCTGTGATGCTGTCCTTGGAACTTCTTTCGGACTGATTGCGCTGACTTGCACTTATGCCAGCTCACAACCACTCTCCAAAGGGATTTATCACCATGTTTCTGATGTTTCTATTGGGGATACAGATAATCAGCAGCACATTTTGGATGTTTAGGTCACTTGGGAAGTGTTTAAGGGCATTTTACTTATGTTTTCCTTTGTCTTGTTTGAGCTTCCTTGGTATCACTGTTGTTTCACTCCCCCAGGGTGACCCTTGCTATTCCAGTCTGATACATTGGCGAACAGTGATCCCTTCAGGCGGTAGGAAAGTGCCTGTTCAGATCCACTCCTGAGGGTACATCTGTCTCCAGTTGCCAGAATAGGACACATCTGTTTGTGAATGCTCTGTAGTGAAGATTTAGGGACTGATTTAGATCTCGGCGGACAGGTTACTCCCTCACAATGGTGACGTATATCCCATCTGCTGAAATATAAATCCCATTGGATATAATGGGATTTATAGTCCAGCAGACGGGATATCCATCACCGTTATGACGGAGTAACCCATCCGCCGAGATCTAAATCAGGGGTGAATTCAAGAGGGTGTAATTTGAAATAAACCTGGGCGCCATGTGAATATTGATTAAACGAAATGCCAAGATCTTTAAGAATTTAACCCAGCAGTTGAACATAGAGACTGGACAGGATGGTAAGATTGAGTCCTGATGATTAACACAATATATGAGAGAGGGTTTCATAAAGGATTTCCCAGTATTGACCAGTTGATAGCATTTTGAGGCACATGAACGAAACCAATTCAAGACTGTTCCTTCCAGGCCTATCATATTTTTACCTTGTCATGGAGAATATGATGGTCTACAGTATCGATTACTGTGGTTTTATCAAGTAGAATGAGAAGTCAAGAGTGCCCTTCATCAAATATGTAGAGGATATTCTTGATACTCCTTACTGTCGCAAACTCTGTACTGTGACATGCCCTGAAGCCCGATTGGAATGTGCTCCGAATGTCATTTTTCTGAATAAGGATCATCAATTAGAGCATGACACATTTGCAATAATCTTGGCCAGAAAGTGGAGATGAGGCAGTCGTTTATCACATTTATCACATTTAAAGGATCAAGATTAGGCTTTTAAAGAAGATGATTTATGTGTGGGGTTTAGGGTAGTCCAGTACAACACCCTTTTGAAGAAATTAGGGGCATATTATCAAGAACGGCGTTAAAAATTATTGCCGGTTTAGCGGCAGAAAACTGCTGCTAAAGCGGCGATAATGGGCTTGATAATATGCCCTTGAGAATTCCAATAGAAGTCCATGTTCTGGTGTGAACATGGGCTTCTATTGGAATTCTCCAGGGCATATTATCAAGCCCATTATCGCCGCTTTAGCGGCAGTTTTCTGCCGCTAAACCGGCGATAATTTTAACGCCGTTCTTGATAATATGCCCCCACGTTGGCGACGGCCATCCAATGAGGGAGAAAGGACTGAACAATGTCTTTCACTCTGGGAGGAAAAGTTTGACCAAAGGAGGTTTCAAATCAGAAAAATCTGAGACAAAGGTATCAGAGAAGAAAGAGAAAGAGCACCATGGCGAGGTAGGCTTGGTGGTGAGAATACAGAAGAAGGGATATTAAATAATTCTGCTCTAAATGAGGAGATGTTCTCAGAGACACCAAGAAAAACTTTGTTTATTTTGTCAGCGAAGAAAGAGGCAAATTTGCTAAATGGGTCTCAGTGATTCTTGAAATCGAATCCGATGCCAGTCACAAACAGTATCAGCAACCGGAAATTAATAAAGAGTTTCATAACTATTGTTATAAATTCAATTGTAGCTCACTCACCTGCTCTACAATGGTTACAGATACTTTTTTGACACCTTTGACGTTTCTGACACTGTCCCCTGGAGAATTGGAAGCCTTGGGCAGTGAGTTTATGCTGCCAGAGGTTAGAACGGAGAAAAAAGTAAAGGCTCGGGGAAAGACACAAGGCACTGATGGCCTTCCGGTAGAGCTGTATGCCACTTACGTAGAAGATCCGGCTCTTAAACTGGTAGACCTTTACAACACAGCTAAATATACGGGCTTGCTGTCGACCTCCACCCGCGAGGCCCTGACAGTTTCTTTACTGAAACCTGGGAAACCAGTGCATGACAAAAGAGCTTACCGTCCCTTATCGATGCTAAACATTAATTATAAGATACTCAGCAGGATACTTGCCACCAGGCTCCTCTCCCTTATGCCCACACTTATACATCCAGACCAAGCGGGTTTTTTCTTCGCCGGAATATGGCTACTAATATATGGAGACTGCTTGCACTACTAGATGATGACACATATGATGGTACAAGGGGGTGATATTCGCGGTGGATATAGAGGCTTTTGATAGCCTGGAATGGACCTTTCTCTATACAGTCATGAGATGTTTCTAGCTGGGTGATGACTTCATAGCCTGGACTAAGCTTCTAACAGGCCCCCACAACCAGAGTACGCACAGGATGTTATGTGTCGGAATGTTAACAGGTGGGCAGGGGGACCAGGCAGGTATACACGATCTCACCCTTCCTATTTGCTCTAGCAATGGAGCCATTAGCAGCCTATGTGAGCATGGGGGTGTCTCCAGGGGCATTGACTGTGGAGCGCGGACACATCATATCGCTCTATACGCTGACAATCTTTTAATGTTCTTGCACGACACAACAGTGGTGTTGGCTGGTGCCACTGAGCTCTTGGATCGAGTTGGACTGCATTCAGGGCTGTGAGTTAACTGGTTTAAGTCACAGGTGTTCCCTACACTTCCAGACCATTATCATCTGTGGGAGGTGACAGAACTGCAATGGTAACCCTGTTGCTTCCAATATCTAGGAGTAAAAATCTTCCATGACCACGCTGATTTGCTGGAAGGCAATATAGGGAAGGTGATCAGAGCTCTTAGGAAAAGCACGGAGCTCTGGGGAGTGCTCCCTCTATCGGTGGGGGCATGGTTGCACTATTAAAAATGATAGCACTTCCACGACTGCTTTACTACTTTGTGGTGTTGCTGGTGTGGATACCCCGTGCTTTGTTGTAGGGAGCTGGAGTCCATTATTATAGCCTTTCTTTGGGGATCGGGATGCAGATGAGTGGCTTTAACCACCCTGCAGAGACCAGTGAATAATGGAGGCCTAGCAGTGCCAGATTTCAAGACTTACTACTTAGCAGCACAGCTCCAGTGGCTAACGCAGTGGGTGATGGGTAGACTAACACCCAGATGAGAGCTGAGACCCAATGTACCCGCGCCCACGCACTAATTAAAGTACTCATAACACTCAGGCACTCGAATGGGAGGGACTCGCTGGAGTTCAGGGTCCTGAGTTGATGCTGAGCTCCTTGCCTGCAGAAGACTCGGACGAAAACCCCATATGTGCGGTTTATACCTTTGACACACTCGGACGTACTGCCACATGGTGGGAGCTGCTGGTGCTTAGAAAAATAGGTGGAGGCGGGAGCATCTAAGCTGGGCAACCTATTCATGACTGAGACACTTTTCCCTTTAGAAGAATCCTGAATGACATATGACCTGTCTAGAGGTCATTTCTTATTACATAAAGCATTGACAAAGCATTGGTATGTAAGCACTGGGGGACAGGCATGGAAGAGCCACCACGCCTTAAGACCTGCCAATATATTATCACACCAGCTGGTACTTTTAAGACTGTCACTTGCTTATATAGATAAATAAGGGGGGCTCTGCTGCTACCTCTGACTACTCTTCCGATCAAGTGGGAAGTGGACTTGGGGAACTCCACCCCAAACAAGGAATGGACTGAAATATTAGAAAGGGTACACAAAGTGTCAAAGAACGCTCGCTTTAAGCTGATACATTTTTCGGTGATACACAGAGCATGTCTGGCACCAAGACAAATTAATCAGTATTTTGATACCTCAAGTGCCAGATGTCCAAGGTGAGGGGAGGAGGGAGCTGACTTCCTGTATATGTTTTGGTCTTGCACGACACTCACACTCTATTGGCAGGAAATAGCTGGTATACTCGCTGACGTCATTGAGAGAGAGGTCCCATTCACCCCACAACATTGCCTTTTAAGCTGGTTTCAGGACCTGGCATTCCTGCTCGCGAAGCAGCAGATTACCTGCAATCGGAAAGCTCAGAATGGTCCCCAGGTGGGAGTATGGCGAAGGGAACTAGAAAAACGGGCTAGTTATGAAGGGGCAGTGCTGCTAAGAGAGGCTAGAGGTGGCCGGGGCTCAGTGGAAATGGCCATAGCCTGGGAAGCGATGGTGGATAGTATGAAGCATCCAGATCCCTCTCCACCGGGAACTTTGGTTGGAACCCCCTAATAGCGGACACTTATATCGCAGATTTTTGGTACCCCTGCCACAACAAAGGTTACGTATGTTGACCATGAAATAGGCCCCCGGGGATTGCAGAGGTCATTGATGACCATCAGGGCTAATTGGAAACGGTAGACCACGCGCTGCCGACACCAGCAACAAATGACGATACCGGGAGGCACGACGGGGAGGGGCGGGTGGGACTGTTGGGTGGGTTAGCAATGTTTTTGCGGTACTGGTGAAACTGTAACAATGACTATACAATTGCACACTTCGAAATTACCAGGAATGTTTGATGTTTCAAATCAGTAAAAATCAATAAACTCTGTTTAAAAAAAAAAAAGAAGGCAAATTTGCTGTGCTTAGCAGCATTCGGACCAAAAGGAAAAGGGCTGTTTGATAACAATCTGACAATTTCAATCATGCTGCACTGGCAGAGAGAATAAATGATTTGTAGCGTTTTCTTTTGAGTTTGAATTGTGTGCACAACAGGGGTCATATTACATAAAGTGCCCCGGGAGGACAAGGGGCGTTTGCGCCCGCTTTGTGCGCCCGCGAGGCACTTCGGTATTACAAAAGGGGCCGCAGACGCTTGTGCGGCCCCTTCTGTAATACCGATAGTGCAGTGGCGGCTGGTGACATTTAAAAGTGGTGAGGCGTAAAACAATTGTTGTACTTCACTGCGGCGAGCGAGCGAGCCTGAACCACCTACAGGGGGCTCGGGGGGGTTCTCCCCCCGAGAAAAGTTTGAAAAAGAGTAGGCAAATGGTGCATTTTCAAGCAAATTTGAGAGTGTGACACTATCCCGGAAGTGCTGCAGGCTGTGCTCAAAATATATATGTATCACATATCTCATTGACCTTGTATTGAACCCCCATCCCCCAGCAGGCCCCTGCGTAACGCCCCTGCTGCCTCAAGGCCCCGTTTAAGGTATTGCTATGCTCCTGAGAAGTGCCGGCCATCACCTGGCTTGTCAGCAAGGCCCTGTTTCAAGTTTGCCATGCAAACCCTTCAAGCCATTATGGCGCTACACAACCCGTGCATCTATTTTGACAAAATGAAGCACACCGTAGCATATCATCACGTAAGGAAAAGCCACACAGTATAATAAAAAGATTTGTAACATAAAGCAATGTCATTTACATAACATAGTGCATTCTAACAAACCAATGCATAGCATAAAGTAGCATAACACAAATGTAAAGGGTAGCATAACACAAAACACATAATATAACGAAATGAATTGTAAAATAAAGAGATGTAATGTCCATAGCATAACAAATAGCACCCCATCATAACGTGCCAGAACCAAAAGAAGCATAACATAACATTGATTAACATAATGCATAACAACGTAACATAACAGAAAGACATGCATCATAAAGGAATACAAGCAACACAACGTAAAGTGGTCCAACGTAACACAACCTAGGTGTATTTGTACTGTCACCAGCAGCGCTGTGGGTGGTGAAAGCTGCAGAGGCCTCCTGAATCTTATGTTTTTTTTACAAATTAGGCACTAGTTGATGCCTTTATATATGGGGACTAAGAAAACAACGCAAGTTATAATGAATACCAAGAGGCTGTTTTCTACTGCAGATTACATTAAAAAAAAAACAGTGACAGAATACTTCAGCAGCCATACGTTAAAGATGTGCTTCTTGAGAATCCTCGCGAAACCATGGAAACAGATAATTTTGCAACACAGATAATGTGTGAACCCTTTATCACAGCTGTGTTCGTGCTCCAGCTCTCAATGAGAGGGCGTCGGTATGGAAGTCCTCGGGATAGCTCCTCTAATAACTGAAGTGCCCATGGGGTGATTATGTTCTCAAACGGGTGTCAAATGCCCAGCTGTGCATCCACAAAGATATCCATTTTTGATCAAAAAGAAAAAAAACAGTTGTGCTCTTGCCCAGAAAAAAAGCAAATCCCTGTGTAAATGGAAAGAGATATGTTTCCATATAAAGTGACTTTGGAAGCGCATGGTGATATTCCAGAACGCATCCAAATCATCCCAAAAGCGAACCGCCACAGGGCCCTGCTGGTATGCACTTTTCTATCAGCGAAAGCCCACTTTGCAGCCTCAACTATTAAAAGAGAAAGCCACAATATAATGTCATAATGTGTAAACGCCATTTTGTCAGCTCGAGCTAAACATATCTCCGAGGTGCTGGAAAATTGTCGGAATTGCTCTAGCTAGAGTGTTTTTTTCCTGAGTGAGGATGTTCATTGCTGTAACCAACCAGCGGGCCTTCTGCCATATCCTGTCGCTCCTGTACCCACCCCGGCGGGATCTGTGCCCATAAGATACCCACTGTCTGTGGTGCCTGTGGTGACTAGATACCCTCCCTGCTGCTCCTCTGCCCATCCTTCAGTGCCTGTGCTCATTTGGGTCCTGACCTCCTCCGGTACCGCCCATGCATGCACTCTGTTGCTCCTGCACAACAAAGTACCCACCTCCACCTCCGGCGTGACTGCGCTCACAGTGGGTACGTTAATGGCCGCTCGTGTACCACTAAGTTCCCACCATGCCACTGCCGTTTACTATGAACTCCAGTGTTTTACCTGTGCCCATAAAGTACCCTCCCTCTTTTGTACCAGTGAGTACCCACAGTGTCTTTGCCCAAAAAGCAGCCATCTTCTCTACAGTACCCACCCTGCAGTGTGTGTGCTTCTGTACCACTAAGTACCGCGCTGTAGTGACTCTGTCCACTAATCCACTTCTGTACACAATAAATACTCACACGGCTGAGCCAATGCCCACTAGGTACCCACTCGCCATCTCCTGTACCCATTAAGAACCGATCGTGTGGCTCCTATAACGTATATACCCTTTAAGTATCCCCACGTATCTCCAGTACTCGGTTGCAACCCGTTGCATCTTGTGTACTTACACTGCGGTGCCTTTGGAGACCCAGTAACCCCCTTGAGGCTTCTGAACCTAAACTGTGGCCCCTGTCCCGTAAACCACGCCGGCAACTCTTTGCCTGGCAAGAACCAACATTGCAATGCCCGTGCCCACAGATTATACATCACGTGCCACTTGTACCCGCTGAATACTAGCATGCAGCTCCTGGCACAAAGTACTGTTGTGTGCGGCTCCTGAACCCACGAATTACCCTCCCTGCAACGCCTACGCACTAAATATCTTCGTTGTGACTCACACACGCGATAAACATCCACCCTGCGGCTCACGTACAAAGTAACTACTCCACCCAAGGGCTCCACAGCCAGGAATGAATCCGCCCTGAAGCCTCTATTCCATGAATTACCCACCCTGCCGCGCCTGGACCGAGGTGCTCTACACGTACTCTCCAGCCACTCCTGAATTAAAGAAGAAGGGCCTTAGGCCGCGGTTCCACAAACACCAGGAACCCCCGCAGCTCCGTACCTAGTAGGGTCCGACCTTCAGACAGTCGCGGCTCGCAATACTCGCGGGGGGGGGGTCGCGCTGGGGTGGGTGCCGGGGGAGTTTCAAATTAAAATAAAATAAAAGAAAAAGAAAACTTACCTCTCCGCGACGCCTCTGCTCCTGGGCCGGGGTCCCACGTTGGCGCTCTTCACCTTCTTGAACAGGAACAGCCACGTCACTGGCAACCCCTCTCAGCCAATACTGACGCTGCTCCAGCAGCGCCAGGATTGGCTTAGCAGGGATACTCGCCGCCCTGCCGCCCATTAGGAGACCGAGGGTTGCGGTGTTGATCAACCCTCGCTCTCCAAATGCGCAGCCGCCAGCCAGAGCAAACACTAGTGCGCATGACTGGGCTGGTCGGAAAAATTCTCCGACCTAAACCCAACATGCGCACTTGTGCTGCTGCCTGCTGTGTGCTCCGCGCCACCCCCTGGTCTGACAATGCATGTCAGTCAGCATGACGCCGGACCGCCCACCCCCTTCAGACTCTGAAGGGGGTGGGCGGTCTGGCGTCATGCTGACTGACATGCATTGTCAGTTCAGACGGGAGCCGCTGAGGGAGCTGCGGGCGCGGCTTGTGGGTCAACGCCCCAGTGCCCTAATGGACCACCGCCACTGCGATAGTGCTGGCGCACATAAAGCGCCAGGGCTATCTGAAGGGGGCCCTCTCTCATTTGCATGGGAGCGTGCCCCATGCAAATGAGGAAATCCCTTTGCCTCTGAGCCCGCACCGTATTACAGACGCTGGCACAGAGGCAAAGAAGCCCGCAGGAGCCGCACTGACAGTGCACCACCTAAAAGGTGGCGCACTGTCAGTGCTTCCCCTGATGGCAGCCCTCTGGAGGAGTGGAAGGGGGTCTCATGGACCCCTCAGACATCCCAGTGCAGGTGTGTGCAGTCACTGACTGCACTCGCCTGCAAGGGGCTCTCTGATTTTTCACAGGTATTCACTGCCCCCAGAGCAGCACGAGCTCGTGGCTGCCATGGGAGCAGCGCATTCATGGTAATAGGGCGTATTTTCACTGTCTGCACCCGGCGCACCTATTTTAAGGTGCGCCCGGCACAAACAATGAAAATACGCATTTACCATAATACAGCCCCAGGAGTTTTCATGGCTCTCTACTGCCTTTCAGCTCTCCCATTGGAGCATTTTTTAAGACATGTTGGATGAGAACCACTTAGATACCTGGTGTTGCTCAAGGTGCTCCTGGAGAGAGGAGTGAGATCATCAATGATGGCTTTGAAGGAACAGTTGTATATAGGTCTTGTAGGAAGCAGGACGCTGAGGGAAAGTAGAGGAGAAAGGAGCACGTAGATGATCTCTATCGAGAAGCCGATAATCACCACAAGAACTCCTACTTAGTATGAGACCTACTAGCAATGGTGATGGGAGATATTTTGAAAGTAATACAGAAATAACAGGATGGAGGGTTTCGATGCGGTCTTTTTAGTAATGAGGATGCCAAGGACAAAGCCTTTGCCATGGGTAGGTTTGGTAGAGAACTGAGGCAGGTCATTAGTTGAGAAAAAGGTTGATAGTACAGAGGATGTACTCCATTGACATTGAAATTTTAGTGCATTATTTTAGAGTGCACAGTTCAGAAAGAGAAAGAGGCAACCCCTGCCCGCTGTTTACAAACTGCACTGTCTGAAAATCAAGATCTAACTTGGATAAATATTGGGTTAAAATAAGTCACTTTACGCAATGCAGGTGCATAAAAACAGGCACTTGGTTCCGCCCTGAGTCAGCAAAGCCCATCATGATACTTCCCCAGGCCCCCTGTGCACAGACTATATATAGGATGTGCAGCAGGCTGGGGAACAAGACCGATAGGCAGCATAATTGTATTTGAAAGGAAATGCTGTGGGATTGTGGGAAGCGTCCAGGTGTAAACAAGGGTATGGGGAATTTTGGCACCCTAGGCCGAATGACTGTGGTCTAGATGGAGCCACATGCGTTTCTACTAGGTGCAGCGTGACGGTGCCTCTGTGTTGATAGCACCCGGTACAGCTGCCTAGCATTGAATTAATAACCCACCCACCCTGGGCAGAACCAAGCAGAAATTCCCAATCTCTATTAAAAGGAGGTATCTCATGAGTGGGGGAGGGTACATGCCAACCCTCCCGATTCAGTCGGGAGACTACTGATTTCATGGCTAGTCTCATGCCTCCCGATTCCTGCATGCAAAAACCCGATTCCTCAGCAGGCTTCAGACTGCTGGGACTGGTCTTGTGTGACTCGGATACTGCCAGTAACCTGCTCCTGCAGGCAAGTGCACAACATTTTTGTCACACTGTCTCTGCTTGCCATAGCGTTTCTTCTGTGCTCCCGACAAGTAGGGAAAAAGTTACATGTGCATTTCTGATATGCAGAAATGCAAATATACGTTTGCATTTTGGAAGTGTGCAGCAGCACACTTGCAAGTCCCACACATGCCAATAGACCAGATGCAGGCTGCAACAGAAGTTAATGGAAGAAATACATTCTCACATTTATTTTTTAAAAATCTTCCCACTTTCCTTTTCCGGAATGTTGGCATGTATGGGAGAGTAGCCACTCTCCTAGTGCTCTTCAGAATGGGTGACACAAAATTGGCAGGACAATAAAGCCTGCATAAAGGAAAATTCATTTATGATTTGTTAAAGTAATTTGTTAGAGCACTCTTGCACAAAGTTCTTTGAAGAAGAAGCAGCAGGGAAAACAGAGAGATTTGTAAAAGGAAAGTGCTGGTCTAAAGCACTGGGTCGGTCACTGGACCACCTCATGACAGAGCCTCTTAAAAATAACCCAGCAACTTTTAGTCCAGCAGCAGCCGGAAACTACTTACTTCCGCAGTTCAGAGACCAGCAGTGAGAATAAGCGGAAATCCTGACCGGAAATGATACCAAGTGAAACTGAAGGGAGAGACTGAGGAGGGAGGGGGAAAGAAATGTACAGTGGACAACACGATTTCAAAATAAAAGTGAAAATGTAAAGACACCCAGTATAAAGAGGGTGGTCATTTCTTCAGAATTTTACCATAATCGCCATTATTTTTATGCCAAGACAGATAAAAAGAATTGTGGGAAATCTGCAAAAGCTGACAGTTTTCCTCTTTAAAATACAAACTTTAAAAAGTAAATACTAGAAGACATCACTTCAAAAGTATTTTAGTGCTGTCTGAAATATTCCCAAACAAATACTAAGGCAAACCGAGGAGAACTGTCATGTTAGAAAAGAGCAAATGGTACTGGCCCTCTTTTTTTATGAACCCTAAGTAGAAGTGATGTAAGATATGGTGAGGGAGGGTGCAATATAGATGACCAATATCAACCGTACACAAGAATTTTAAATGTGTGGTAAGAAGCACTGGAGTATATATTTGTTAAGAACTAGAAAAAGTGCAGGGCCATTTTAAAGAGAATAGAAAGCTAAAGTTTGAGGAAGAATTTTCTAAGAAAAGCAAGGAAGTGCAGAGCTATTGTCATGTAGCTGAAATCAGCCATGGTTAGGTCTCCATAAGGCTATTGTAGGCAGCTGCCTTACCGTATCCCTACAAATGGCCACCAGGTGGTGTCATATTGCATCAAATGGCCTAAAAAAAAGCCTTTTTGCTCGGCCAAGGGAGTGCCCAAAAGTAATTTTTCCTGGGGCTTTGAAATACCGGAACTAGAAGAGGCAGAACCGGGGGTTAAATTGTTCTGTAAAGTTCAAGAAAGTTCAATAAGAAAGTGCACATAAGAGCCCGGACAAAACTGTAATGGCCCGAGAAAGCATTGCCAGCTTCAGAGCCGCTAAGCAACGAAGAAAGGCCTCAAACAAACTTGAAGATCGCCCATGGGATAACATGCTGAATGAATATTCGACTTAACACCTCTATGCACTAGGTGACTGTAAGGAAATGCCTTTTTTTGCATGATCACCCTCAAAGTTCTGGACTCAGGGGCGTAACAGACACCCCCCAAGTCTTCAGTACGTGAAGGGGGGGCCCCTCAGCTCATCTGTAGAGAGCTGTGACGGGTGTGCTCTAAAGCAGCTGCAGTGTGCAGCCTGCTCAGGACTGAAGATAAACAAAGTAACAACTTACATTGTTTCTCTTCAGTCAGAGCGCGGCAGGCCCGGAACAAGGATGGGGGTGGGGGCCCTCAGAGAGAGCATTCTGCACAGGGCACTGCTCCTCTGAGAAGGCACGAGTCGTGCAGCACAGAGCTGACTGGGGCAGGAGAAGGTTTGCAGCTCCAGGAACAGGACTCTGCTGGGACGCATTGGAAGGTACAAAATCAGGGGCAGAGCTATCAGTGGTGCAGCCAGTGCAGTGGCACCGGGGTTCAGGAGCGAGGGGGGGCATCTTGCCTGTGTAGACTGCATTTATTTAACTTGTTGGCTCCTCAGATCAGTTTTTTCCTTGTATCTGCTGTGCACCAACCTCTCTGATTCCATTCACTGGAGAGAAAGAGTCTGGAAGGACAGGTAGAAAAACAAGCATTTGCAATGCAATAGGTCTCACAATTGCGAGATTTTTAGCTACTGGCATTGTAAATGACAATGCCTTTTATTTATTTGTTTAAAAAACTCCACATAAATAAAAGGCACTGTGATTTACAATACCAATAGGTCAAAGTTTCGAAAATACGAGACCTATTGCAGTGCAAATGCTTTTTCTAGTTTGTGTTGTACTTTGCACAAATATTTGTCATTTGCATGCTTGCTCACTAGTGAGCACTGCATGTACTACACCCAGATAGTTTTATATTGACACACACAACACTGTATGCACGGCATGCACACGTCATCCCCAGTGAGCCATGTACTCACCACACACAAATAGTTTTACATTGGCACATACATCTTTCCCAGTGAGCGCTGCATGTACCGAGTCCGGATAGGTTTACATTAACTCACACAGCCCTGTATGCACTGCACTCAGATAGGTTTACATTGCCATACACGTCTTGCTGTGTCTAGACAGTTTTACATTCACACGTCTTCTCTAGAGAACTCTGTATGATCTGTGACAAGAAAATGTTACGTTGACACACACAGCTTTCCTAGTGAGTGCTCTATGTACCGTGAGCAGAATGTTTTACATTCACACACAAGCACTGTGGGTGCTGTGCCCATATATTTTTATATTCGTACACACACAGCACTGTGTGTGGTGTGCCCAGATAGTTTTACATTCACACACAAGGTACTGTATTCACACACAAGGCACAGTGTGTGTTGTGCCCAGATAGTTTTACTTTCACACACAAGGCACTGTATTCACACACAAGGCACTGTGTGTGTTGTGCCCAGCTAGTTTTACTTTCACACACAAGGCACTGTATTCATACACAAGGCACTGTATGTTGTGCCCAGATAGTTTTGCATTCACACACAAGCCACTGTGTGTGTTGTGCCCAGATAGTTTTGTATTCACACAGAAGGCACTGTGTGTGCTGTGCCCATATAAATTTACATTGGCATACACATCTTTCCTAGTGAGTGCAATGTGTTCTGGGCCCAGATAGTACCACGTTGATAAGAAGCTGTCTCCTATTGAGTGTTGTATGTATTGCAACAAAATAGTATTTCATTGGCATGCACATAGGTAAACTCTGTATGTACTGCGCCCAGATAGTTTCTCATTTACATGCACTTGTCCTCAGATGTGAAGTGTGTACTTTTCCTAGAACATTTCTCATTGCCATGCACATGTCTTCTAGCAGGTGTAAAAAGAACTGTGCCTAGATAGCTGCACAATGACATGCACACGTTTCTTGTGATTCTACTGTGCCCAAATAGTTTTTCATTGTCATGCACATCCCCTACAACGTGTTGCTTGTTAACATGTATGTCGCCTTGTATATGCAGTATGTCCTGTGCCCAGATTGTTTCACATTGGTGTGCACTTGTCTTCTGGTATGTGAAGGACTGCCCAAATAGCTTCACATTGGCACACACGTCTTCACTGTCTAAGTGAGCTCAGTGTCCGAAGGGTTTCACATTGGCATATCCACATCTCCTATTGTATTGTATGTTCCGTGCTCAAAGAGTTCCACGTTGGCATGTATAGCCTGTAGTATGTGTAGTGACCTGCTAGTCGTCTGTACTGCGCCAGCTAGTTTCTCTTGCACGTCTCCTTCAATGTCCTGTGCCCTCTCGACGGGCCCATATCTGTTAGCGTTGCATGCCCAGCACCGTGCCACTTGAATTAACCCAGTGACACTGTGCAAATGTTTTACACAACCCGTGATTCCTTTTGTGTGAAGAGTGTAACCCCCTCCCCCGGCTACGTTTCCAGTTGACGAACCTCGAAAGGAGAAGAGCAGGGAAGATTTGAAAAACATTTTCTGACCACGACGAGTCGTAGCTGAAGCCTCACGCCAAGGGGGTGGTGAAGTGTACCTCTTGCTCCTTCAAGATTGTTTTATTTCTTGTGTGGTAGAGCAGACGATCATCAGGTCAGCTACGTCGTATCAGATGCAAGTACACAGCATGCAGTTCACGCTGGCAAGCTTTTCTGATGAAAGCCATGGTGCCACCGCCGATGGGGGAGGAAGGGAAAGAACCGGGGCAATGGCAAACCCGATGCCCGCATAAACGAGCATTTGCAATGCAATAGGTCTTGCATTTATGCAAGACCTATTGCATTGCAAATGGTAGGCATCACGGACAAAGGAAGGAAGGGCGGGGAGGAGAAGCACAGACAACGGGAGGGGTGGGGTGGAAAAGAAAGCACCAAAGCACATTGTGCCTGCAGTAGGAGAACCTCATTAAAGAAAATAGTGCTCACAGTCTAAATAACACTTACTGTGTAACAGCCGAAGTAAAGGAACCAGTCGCCATGGGATGTGACAAATGAAGAGGAGGCTGTACTAAGGAGGGACTAACAAGCCTATCAACGAATCCGAAGCCAGCATTTAGGACAGACAATGACACAAGGCAATGGCAAATATGGGCGGAGAGTGGGCGGAGCTTCTATTCATCTACTCCTCTACAATAAATCTCGTAGAGCAGTGCATGCGCGCTGGCTCTAGGCTCGACCTAAAAACAGACCGGCCGCAGATAGGCATCAGAGATGATCAGTGGTTTAATTTGTAGATTTTTTCTGAGAGGCTGTATCGCGATGGTGCTCTGGCTGCTTGTCAGGAGTTGTGATGCTTTATAAGTGAGTGGCGCAGCATCATCCAATGACAGAGCAGTTCATAATCAAGACACATTAGAGGAGGTGTTGAGAAGGCAGGGTAAGCACTTTTGGCACATGCAATGCTTTCAGTTCGTCACTCACCACCAGGGTCGGCTTTAGCTCTGGTGGTGCCCGGTGCTACAGTCTTTTTTGGCACCCCTCCTCCAGTGACCTCCTCCTCGGATTCCCTCACTACCATCTGGCAAAAGTGCCCCTCATCTCCCCATAGCCCCTCTCTCACATACATTTCCTTTGTTTTAAAGCACTGTTAAATGCTGGTTTTACTAATCCACTCACCTAGCCTCATAAAATACAGATCTGTTCTTTGCAGTAGGCATATTAACCCTCTGTGCTACTTTATGGCGAGTCAAAACTGCCACTAAACACAACTCTGATCTATTTCTCTAGCAGGAACATTAATTACAAGAGTTATCTTGTCATTTTTATTGCTGCCTGAAAGCTGGATGTACAAGGAACTCTGCAGCAGGCGTTTTTAATTCGTAAGAAGCTGCTAAGCACATGGCCCCTCCTGAGTACAGTGCCCCTCTCCAGGTCAGCGCCTAGTGCGGCCGCACCAGTCGCACTGCCCTAAAGCCGGCCCTGCTCACCACTCCCAAGCTCAATTGCTATATGCATATTTTCCCCTAAAAGCTAGCAGAACTTATAAAAATGAACCAGTAGTGGAAAGTTGAAATAAACACATCTAAGGAAGACAAAGTGATTTTCCACAGTGAACGAAGGTGAGTGCTTCTGTTCCTGTTCTCGAAACTTAGACACTTACTTGACATTAAACTAAAGTTTGTTGTCTGTACATACAGTCCCTCCAGGGGTGCAAAGTCTTTTCCATTTTTTGGGGGATGCCAGAGCTCATTAACACAATGTTATAAATGTGCTTAGATTCACAGCAGTCCATTTGGGGACAGCACTTGTGCTGGAGAAAGGTTCCCTGAACTGAGCTCCATGGTAAACACTGCAGAGGACCCAAGAACACAAAGCGCCGGCCAGTGCATATTTGAACGTAGGGGCAAAAATGTTGCAATTTGTATTTTTCAGATGGCTTTATGTTGTTAAAACCTATATGCAGTGTTATATCAGAATGCTGCCTATCCATGAGATGATGCAGCCCTTGCAGTTATTTAACATATTACTCCATTATGGGATTCTAACCTTATTTTATAGTTTCATTCTCAAGTGTAAAGTGAGATGTCTACACATTAAGAAGTCTGAACTCTCAGGGAGAAATATAAGGGACAGAGTGGAAGATAAAATTAGAGCTGAGAGAGCGTTGGGGGCGTGGCCAGGCAGCCGACCGTGATGGCCGCGCTGCACTGAAGCTCCGTCAGCAGAGTCCAGCAAAACGCCTTCTGTCACGTTAAAAACGACTGCTGCACACCGTCGAGCAAGAATCGCAGGTCCCCGAACGATGGAGAAGACTTGCTGAGATCGACGCCCCGGAGAAACGCGTAACCGCCACAGATTTTCAATCCCGTCCATGATGGGGGCGAGGCCACGCAGGATGATCCGGCGAAATCTCGGGCGCGGCCTGTAAATCCCCGGCCTCAAGTGTGAACTAGAGGACTAGAAGACGTCCTGGGTTCTGAGCCTGGTGAGTGCGGCACCTGTTGGCCTTTCCCCCCCCGCAGCCTCAACTGCTGATTTACCCTCGGCGCGCCTCGGATCCCAGCTGGGTCCGGTGTGTGCGCGTGAGGTCGCCAATGCTCCCGGAGGCCCCGCAGGGATAGGGACCGTGGGAGAGCCAGGGAGGCAGCTACCCGGCTGCTCGATCGCCCCTACTGGGGGGGGGATGTGGCTTCCTGGGCCCTACACCGGCAGAGTTGATTCCACATGGCAGAGACTGCTGCGAGCAATATGACTAAAGGCCAAGTCGAGCAGCGATCTGATGCCACTGGGACAGGCTGGAAAGAACTAGCACTGCGGCCGCCATTTTGAGAAAGTAGGTTACCCGGGGAGAAATAGGAGCTTATTATTTTTATAGCACCGCTTCTATAAGATACACCTTCCACCTGGACCAGAGTGAGATCTCAGCGCACTACTAAGATAAAGGTGCCCCACAATTCGGCTGTTCTCTGCAGTTGCTCTAACTCCTACATCACACCCAGACTGCCCCCTGAAGATTCCAGTGGCTAAAATTGTAGGTGATTACCAGATATTGCGCGCTGCTCTGTGGGCCAGTGGCGTGTACGGCTCACTTAGTGGTACAGTTGAGCCGCCGCCACACTTCTGTACACCAACATTGACTTCCCCAAGTGGCAGAACAGGGAGGAATGGGCCGTAAAGACCCTAAGCAATGACTCCTAAATTTTGACAAACCTGCTGAGAAATCAGGTGAGCAAGACGTCACCATGGCGGAGGGAGTTCCGGACACAGTCCCCACTACTGACCCGAATGCCACTCAGTCCTCCCTTGTTGCAGAGCTCAGAGCCTGATTCAGAGCCTTGGATGGCAGATTTGACTCACTGGAAAAAAGGCTAGACACCCTGGGGACCAGACTAGATGTCCATGACCGTCGACTGGACACAGTGGAGGAGAGGGCGTCAGATCTTGAAGATGGTGCCGCGCAAACAACTAAACGCCTGGACCGGATGGAAAAAATTCTAAAGGACATAGCTATGAAGAATGAGGACCTTGAATTGCGTAGTAGACGCAATTACCTACGCATTCGCGGGGTTCCCGAATCCACGAACACCGGCTGAATAGACCTTTTTTTAGAGACTTTGCTTACCGATCTCTTCGGAAAGGACTCGTTCACCCCTGGGTTTGTTGTAGAGCATGCACACCGCTCCCTAGGCCTGCGACCTAATCCTGGCTGCCCGCCGAGACCCATAATTGCTAGAATTATGAACTTCAGAGACAGAGATACGGCTCTCCGTCTGGCCTGAGAGAGAGGCGAGACCGCCTGGCAGGGCTCAACAGTTGCTCTATACCCCAACTTTACTGCAATGGTGCAAGAGGCTCGGCGAAAGTACAACGGGGTGAAAGCCACCCTTCGCAACCTAGGCCTGCGTTATGGTCTTTTATACCCAGCCCACCTACGGGTGGATGTTAATGGCCGCCCTCGCATCTTCGAGTCTCCTACCGCAGTGCAGGAATTTTGTAAGACCTATAAGAACAGCAACAGCCAGCAAAGGGGGACCGGACCTGGCTCCTCCCCCCCTCATAGCGGCTCAGTCGCCAGTGTTGATCTTTTCTCCACGTAATAGTGTTTTCTATATGCTTGGAACTGCAGTCTTTTCAAAAATAGTACTTGTTTATGATGTTCGACAGATTATATATCCTTTATAGGAAATTTAAGGTGCTGGAGGCTGACGGGCCGTTGCGACCTCCCTGAGAGTTACTCATGTGGTTTTGTTATTCGATGGGAAGGCATCGTATTGGTCATTGCGATTTACAATTAAGATGTTTACTGGATGCATTGAGTTATGGTTCGAAGGGATTAATTTCTGACGTCTACTGGCGTGAGGTTGGGTGGGGGGAAGGGGATGGGACAGTTTCACAGATATGTTTCTCGGGGGTTAAATTGCAAAATATTTGCTGCAACAAGATGCTACTCTTCTCCACTGTTATCACATTGATCCTTCACTACTACCAAGTTGACTGACAGTGTCTCCTGACCTGTCCGACCACACCCACCTCTCCCTTATCACTTGGAACGTTAGGGGCCTCAACAATAACGAAAAAGGGAAACACGTACTTCAATATCTCCATAGGCATCGCATAGATGTGGCATTTCTGCAGGAAACCCACCTCCTGAAAGCCTCTGCTACTCATTTTGCGGCTAGCTGGGGCCCTCACCGTTTTTTCTCCAACTACAGCTCTTATGTTCGCGGCACAGAGATACTAATACACAAGCGGCTCCCCTTCCATTTACACAACTCTCACTGCGATCCAGACGGCCACCACATCATAGTGACAGGTAAATTGCTGGGCCACACCATTACGCTGGTATGTTTATATGCCCCTAATACTGATAGTCCCGAATATTTTCAGGAGCTACGAGCTCTGGTTCTCCGCTCGGGCGCAGATCTCATTCTGATGGGCGGAGACTATAATCTACTATTACTTCCCACGCTAGACAGCTCCTCCACCGCCCCAGATGCCAAGCCTCAAGTACGACGAGCATTAACAGAACTTTGCGATTCATTAAACCTGTTTGATATCTGGAGACTTTGCAACCCCACAGTTAGTTCCTACACGCACTATTCGGCACAGCATGACACCTGGACTAGGCTAGATTACTGGTTATGCTCCCCGGGCTTAGCGACATGGTACACCTCAACCACGACACTCCCAAGAACATATTCCGGCCACTCCCCTGTGGTACTAAAGCTCCGTGTCCCCAGCCCTGAGGGTCACGAGAGACAGTGGCGATTTCCGGGTAGAGCCCTGAATGATGACCTATTTTTCAACGAGATTAGAGAGGCTATAATCGAAAATTTCCGACTAAACACGGGATCGGTAGTCACCTGGGCAGTGCTCTGGGAGGCATTTAAGGCTTTCATCAGGGGACTTAGTATTTCAAAGCATGCAGGTGTGCTGAAAGATCTAAGGGGGACGCTAGCTCGTCTTGAGCAGCAACTAGATACCATAGACCACGCACAACGGCATTCCCCTCAACCTAATGACACAAACCAGCGCCTGGCGCTGCTCACAGAATTTCGTGAGGCAGCAGACAGGGAAATCCATTTTTTGAGTAAATACACCACCGCCCGCCGATACAGCAAGGGGGAAAGACCCGGACGCACTCTAGCACGGCTACTGAGACCCCCCTATGGAAAATCCTACATTACAGAACTCAATGCTCAGTCAGGACAACTCCTCACTGATACGGTGGATATCAGAGATGAATTTTTATCATATTATAGCGCACTATACACTTCCAAACATTCACGCACTTCGGCCGAGCTGGAAGAATATTTTTCAGAAATTGCCCTAGTGTATCTAGAATAATACATGCAGGATTTTTTGGCAGAGCCCTTTTCCTCGGAGGAGACTATCAGCGCAATCGAAGCTCTCAATGGCTCCACTGCACCAGGCCTAGACGGCTTCACGGGCGATTTTTACAAATCTTACAAAGACCTACTTGCCCCCAAATTGCTTGAGGTCTACGATGAGGCATTTGAGCGGAATGAGCTCCCACCCACGCTCCGAGAAGCTGTGATTGTGCTACTCCCTAAACCAGGGAAAGACCCCCTGCTCAGCGGCTCCTACAGGCAGCTATCGTTATTAAACTTAGATTATAAAATCCTAGCTAAGATGATAGCGTTGCGACTTTCATTGCTGCTGGACAAAATCATATCTCCCGCCCAATCGGGATTTGTACCACATCCATCCACCTCTCTAAATTTAAGAACGCTATTTGCGGTTTTGCACAGAATGAGTCCTGAGACCCCTTTAGCGGCAATCCTTTTAGACATGGAGAAGGCCTTTGACTCACTGGAATGGCTGTTTTTTCTGGCTGTTATGCGCAGGATGGGTATGCCCAAGGGATTCATCAACCTCACCTCCCTCCTGTATCAGGGCCTTACGGCCAGACTCCGGCTTAATGGCACCATGTCGCGCTCCTTCTCCCTCTCAAGAGGCACCAGACAGGGCTGCCCGTTATCTCCGCTACTGTTTATTTTGGCAATGGACCCCCTAGTCCGACACTTTCAGGAGCGACACCTTCATAGAGGCCTCCAGTTACATACGGGCCCTTTGTTAGTCTCCCTATACGCGGACGATGTCATTTTGTACGTTCAGGACGCGCAGGAGAACCTCGCACCCTTAATCAGGGAAATCATTAGGTTTGGGCGCTTCTCGGGGCTGGGTATCAATTGGCACAAATCAGTCATCTTTCCTCTTACAGCTGGCACTACTCACTGGAACTGCGAGTTTCCCCTAGAGTGGTGCAACGACTCGACCAAATACCTGGGCAGACACATACATCTGGACAAGGCACAGGTAATTCAACTGAATTACGGCTAAGCTGTGCATAAACTCGAGGGGCAGGTTGAAAAATGGCTGCGACTTCCCCTTTCGATTGCCGGTAGAGTGGCGTTAATTAAAATGGTGGTCCTGCCGAAATTCCTCTACCTGTTTAATAACATACCAATACCGCTTCCCAACAGTTTCTTCCTGACATTGCGCACTCACCTTATAAGGCTTACCTGGGGTGGTAAGAGACCCAGGGCACGTTGGGATGTTATGGCACTTCCATATTGTAGAGGCGGATTCAGAGCTCCCAACCTACAGCTATACTACTTGGTTGCCCGGTGCAGATACGCACATTCCTGGTTCCACCCGGACGCCAGAATCCCGTACCTGCGCCCGGAGGCTGACCTAGTCCTCCCAGGCTCTCTAAATACAGTGCTTCCCCCGGGACCCCAATGATATACAAACGGTCTCAACCACCTGCTGGGCCTGGCATAAACTGGTCAGACTTATGAGGGCTCCCATACTATACTCACCCGGACTCCCGATTATTAACAAAGATTGGATCCCAATCACCGGCGAACGGCTGGTTCAAAAAACACTTCTTAAATATGACATCAATTCAGCCGGTGACTTGTTCACAGGTGGGCAGTTCTTCACTTTAACAGAAGATGAGAAATTCAGTGAAGCAATGTTCATGGACAAGTTTATTCTAAACCAGTTACGCTCAGCGATGCGACCATTACTGCCAGATTTCCCACTTGAGCCAGACCCATTTGCACCACTCTCTATAGTCATTGAGAACACGGGGGAAACATCTTACGTCCAAGCTATACAGGGCATGCGCAGAGAATATCCCAATAGATGACACCAAAGTCCGGGAGCAGTGGGAGGTTGACTTGGGTCATCCAATCTTAGACGATCAATGGACGGCATGCTGTGTACAGACAAAGGAAATTTCCTTGAATAGTTGCCACAAGCTAATACATTTCAAATTCCTACATAGGCTATATGTCACTCCAGAGAAACTCCATAAGATAGATCACTCCAGACCCCACTTCTGCTTGAAATGCGGGGCCCCGCATGCAGACTTTGCACATCTCACATGGAACTGTGGCAAAATCAAGCTATATTGGGCAGAAATATTTAGAGTGCTGGGAAACATGGTAGACATGGACATCATACCCACACCTGAAGCCGCACTGATGGGATATGTGGTCAACTTTCCAAAGGGGTGCCGAAAATTCATCGCCCTGGGGCTTTTGTTGGCTAAGAGAGAGATCGCGCTCAGGTGGGGGAAGAAAGTTGCACCTACGCTGCAAGCTTGGTCAAATAGCCTCACATAATGCAACACCAACAGCGAACTGTTTTGCAGCACTTTACCCAGGGCCTCCCGCCCAAAAGACATCTGGGGCCCATTAAAAAACTATGTAGCCGCCTCACAACCCGTCAACACTTCAAGACAGGAACACGGGATTGTCCCAACGGGAGTGGGTTGAAAGACAAAAGAAATACACAATTCAAAAATGCATTACGAATAGGACACACAAGGAGGTTGACCAACTTAAATGACTAAGAGGCGCCCACACGACTTGACGCCGCCGTGTAGACACTATCGCAAAATACTAGTTTGACATGAGGAGGGAGGGTGGGGGGTCGAGAGAAAACGTCTGATACGTTATCGCAGTTTGCAGCAGATGTAAAGTTTGGATAACAGTGGAGAAGTACCCTTTGAATGTTTTATTCTGTCTGGTTTTAGTACCCCGTCCTTATTTTGTATTATGTTTACTTAAAGTATTTGCTGCTTGCTCGAGAAACTGGTAAATAAAGATTTTTTTTAAAAAAGAGCTGAGAGCGCGTCTGTCAGAGCAAGAAAATGAGAGAAGGGAAACGTGATTGAGAAGTGTAAAAATATGAGGGGAAACAAATGTGAAAAGCCAGAGAAAAAATTAGGTGACAGAAGAAGCAGAGCATAAGGGGTGAAGACGAGAGAGGGAGGAAAAACAGAATGTAAAACAGAGGAGGAGCAAGTTAATGAGAAGGAAATAAATGGAAAGAATGAGAGTAAGTGAGGCAGAGAGAGAGAGAGAAAGAGAGACGAAGGGTGAGAGAACTAAGAAGAGAAGAAGAAGACTTTGAGAGAGGGAGAAAGTGAGAGAGAAGATACAGTGAGATCAAAAGAGAAGACATGTTTTGTGATCTGTTGTTCATGAATTTGAATCTCAACTAGGCCAAGTTATAGTTTCATCTTTTTGAGGTTGGTAAATTTGTACAGTAATGCCTTTGAGACTGTAGAAATACAGAACAAAGAAACGCTTTATTATAAGAGGTGAAGAGGGTTATCAGAGAGCTCCGCAGACCAAAGGAGAGTGAAATAAGTTTACAGTGTTTGAGAGTAACAGCGAAAATATAAGACCACAAATCTGAGAAACCTTAAAGCACCCCGAGATGTGAATATATAAACAGAGAGAAAAAAATAATGTTTAAAGAGCACAAATGTGTGCATGTGAGAAAAAAACAGGATTAGAGCTATGGAAAATGTATTAATTTGCACTTAGGAAAAAAACACTCTAGCGTATCAAAGAATACAAGATCAAAAGGTGAAAGAAAGCCCCAAAGAGAAAGTATAAAAGGAGCCTGAGAAACCCAGAGAGCCACATAAAGAGTGAAAGAGACCCACAAGAGCAAACGAGGCACCCTTGAGAATGAGGGAGAAAGGCAGCTAAGCCACGAGAGAGAGAGCATATGAATTTTGAGTTTTGTAAGGATCACTGAAAAACAATACGTTTGATTTCTGTTGAACATCATCAAAATATGTTGTGCAGAGGTTAAACACAGGGAAAACTGAGGTACTTTTATTTGGGCGTGATACCTCCTTTTGGCAACCTAGCTGGTGGCCTCAGGAAATGGGAGAGATCCCTACTCTCATCTCCAAGGTGAAAACCTAGGAGTCTACTTTGACACCAAGCTGTCTTTCGAGGGGAAAATCAATGCAATCACCTCCGCATGTTTTTACATGATTAAAACTATCAGGAAAATTCTCCCCTACATCCCATCAGAACTCCAGAAAACGGTGGTTACAGCCTTGATCCTGTCTAGAATAGATTATTGAAGTGGGCTGTTCCTCAACATACAGTCACGCCTCCTCAACAAAATGCAAGTCCTCCAAAACGCAGCAGCTCGCCTACTACTTGCCATCCCGAAACGTCAATCAGTGGCCCACGCCCTCCCAATTTTACACTGGCTACCAGTTAAAAGAAGGATAGAATTCAAGGCCCTCTGTATCGCTTTCAAAGCATTACATGGCCTGGGCCCCGACTATTTCGCAAACAAGTTCAAGTGGTATATTCCAGAGAGGCAGCTGCGCTCTGTGACCTCTGCAAATCTGATAATCTCCAGGGCCAAAACGGACTCTTGGGGGGGGAGAAGTTTTATTTCAGGCACAGCCAGATTGTGGAACTCCCTCCCACTGGCACTCAAGGCAGAAAACAATTTACTGGCATTTCGTAAACTTTTAAAAGCTCTTTAACAACTAGCCCGTTACAGCATCATAAATACCCTCTCTGGTTAGTACATCATGGGGAGCCACCGCGCCTAGACACCTACGGGTATTAGCGCGCGTTATAAATCTAAATTTCATTTCATTTCATTTAAAAATTAAAGAAATTGGAGATGGTAGATAGTGTTGCGTGGACCGGTGTCAGGGGATAGATAAAGAGAGGGAGGGGGGACGGAGGAGCAAAGAGAGAAAGGTAATGTTAGACAACCTAGGAGAGAGTGAAAGAAATCCCTTCAAATAGATCGAGAGATGGGGCGAAGATCGATGAAGTAGGGCCCCAGGGAGCAATAGTATGGGCCCCAGGGAGGCAGAAAGGGTGAAAGAAACAAGCCCAGAGAGAGGTGATAAAAAATGTTGAAAAAGAGAAAGAAAGAAAGAGCTTTATAAATGTAGGGTAAAAAGATCCCAAATAGGAAAATGGGCGGAAGAGACCAGGAACCCACAAAGAGATCGAAAAAATAAAAGAGAGAGCCAGTGAAAGACAAAGGGAAAAGGGAGAAGGTTTCTGAAAAGACTTTGCAAAAGAGCGAGAAATAATGCGGAAGGAGAAATCCACTGAAACAATGGGTAAAGGAGACACACAGGAAGAATATTAGATGAAGGAAACACCGGAGGGAGAGGAGAACAGTATTCCCTTTACATGAGTTGGTTGTCAGTGTTAAGTGCATGTGTGATGTGCTGGATTGTGAGCACAGTTTGACGTTCTCTAGTAAGTGTAAATAGCTCACACTGGTCTGATCAGCCACTGCCCTATCCCCCAACAGTGCTACCTTTTCAGACTGCTCAGCGGGATCGAGGTTCATTCATTAAGGCTCATGGACCAATTCTGCATATTCCATAATTAAAATCCAACTCTGTGTCAGGGATTAAACTTCCCAAGCTGATAACTCTTAATACATTGATGATTTGACATTTAAGGCTCACATTTACCATCACACTAATCAACCTGAATGTGCTTTTCTTCAATCTTGGTGCAATTAGAATATCTTTGTTTATAATATAGCTAAGTATTTGGTTTCATGTTCTATTCTGCTTGATATAATGAGGTCTTGGCTTTTTCCCTAAAACGTTTTAATCACTTTATTCTCCTTGTAAATAGTGCTTCTTATTGACGTACATTACTTTGAGTTTTACTTGTGTTGATGGAATATTATATTAACAATGTTAAAATTTAAATATTTTGCAGACCCATTGATCTTTTATGGTTCAGATCTTTTTATTACTTTATCCAGGAACAAATACTCTTACCTAAATCCAAAGGCTGATGAGGTAGAACAGTGGGACATAACAGTGGGAGAATAGAAGAAGGAGATCGGAGACGGGGAAGGGAGGATACCGGGAGGGGGATGGGGAAGGCGGGAGGCGGGAGGGGAGGGACAAAATATCAGGGGTTGTCACCCAGGAGCATAGTCTCTCTCACCAGAATTAGCTCTTTCGCAATGCATTCAGTGTCAGCAGGCTGGGTCTTTTAGTGCGTCGTACCCACTGTGGTCAGTCTTTGTCTTGCTGATCAGGCGTGCCCCCTTGTCCTGTAAGCTGGTGAACTCATAAGTAAAGAGGACTAGTAAGTTCCCAAAAGTCCTGTGCCAGAGAGTGGATGCATGGGCCCCACATTTTGTCAAAGTGTAGCAACTTTTTCTGCACGGAAGCAGTAAGCTTTTCCATCCCTGTAAGGTCCCACAGTTTATGCAGCCAGTCAAAGTTAGGGCTGGGCGGAATTGGCGTAGCGCCACTACGCAGAATTTTGGAAAAAATGTGTGGAAAACGAGCGCACGTCCTGAGGGTCCGTGTGCCCGGGACAGGGGTCCCTCATGCCCAGGCAGGCTCCCCGATCTCCCCGGCCTGGCTGGGTTGAGTAGCAGGGACCGGCCCCGGGGCCTGGGTTTCAGTCAGGGCCTGGGGTTTGGGAGCCCCCGTCCTGCGGCCTGCCAAGTGTCCATCTGCCCGGGACAAGGGTCCCTGGTGCAGAGCCCTGGAGACCTGCAAGGGCAGGCGGGAGCCCTACAGCTATGGCTCGGCTCGGGGCAGGCAGATGGGAGTCCTTTCGGTCCCGGCCATCTGGTCGTACGAATCCCCTCGGCCATCTGGTCGCACGCAATGCTTTCCAATGGGGCGACCAGATGGCCGGGCCGCCCTGGAAGTCCCGATGGGGGCTCATTCGCCTCCCCGATCCCAGCTAGGGCTCCAGGAGGTCGGGCACGTCCAGGCCTAGGGTCCCCCGAGTCTCTCGGTGCGCACAGGTTCCCAGAAAGAGGGGTAGCCTTCCTCCGGATTACTAGGGGCAGGGTATGCCGGGACACCCCTCCCGGGCTGGCGGTTCTCAGCCGGGGACCAGATGGGCTGGGCCCGGACGATACCTCCCCTCCGTCCGGGGTCTCCCTCCTCCGGCCCACAGCATGGCAAAGTGCCCGGTACGGGCTCCATGGGTCCCGGTCAGTCCTCCCCCAGGCGTCTGGGTCCCAGGAGCGCCTGCGGGCCTCCCCATGCCTGAGGCCCAGCGTGGGGTCTCCGAGCCCCCCTCGAGCCCTGCAGCCCCGGAGCACTGAGCCCTGCAGCCCCAGAGCCCCGCAGCCCCAGAGCCCTGCAGCCCCCGAGCCCTGCAAGGGCAGGCGGGAGCCCTCCTGCGAAGGCTCGGGGCCAGGCAGATTGGCGTGATTTCGGTCCCGGCCATCTGGTCGCACCAATCCCCTCGGCCATCTGGTCGCACACAATGCTTTCCAATGGGGCGACCAGATGGCCGGGCTGCCCTGGAAGTCCCGATGAGGGCTCAATTGCCTCTCCGATCCCAGCCAGGGATCCAGGAGGTTGGGCACGTTCGCGCCCAGGGTCCCCTGAGTCTCGCAGTGCACACGGGTACTCCCAGAAAGAGGGGTAGCTTTCCTCCGGATTAGTAGGGGCAGGGTATGCCGGGACACCCCTCCCGGGCTGGCGGTTCTTTCCCGGGGACCAGATGGGCTATGCCTGGGCAACACCTCCCAGGCGTCCGGGGCTCCCTCCTCCGGCGACCCGTGGCGTGGCAAAGTGCCAGGGACGGGCTCCATGGGTCCCAGGCAGTCCTCCCCCCGGCTTGCGGGCCCCGAGAGCTCCTGCGGGCCTCCCCATGCCTGAGGCCCAGGCGGGGTCTCCGAGCCCCCGAGCCCTGCTAGGGCAGGCGGGAGCCCTACCGGGAAGGCTCAGCTCGGGGCAGGCAGATGGGAGTCCTTCCGGTCCCGGCCATCTGGTCGCACCTTTCCCCTCGGCCATCTGGTCACACGCAATGCTTTCCAATGGGGCGACCAGATGGCCGGGTCGGCCTGGAAGTCCCGATGAGGGCTCATTCGCCTCCCCGATCCCAGCCAGGGCTACAGGAGGTCGGGGGCCTCCGCGCCTAGGGTCCCCTGAGTCTGGCGGTGCGCACAGGTTCCCAGAAAGAGGGGTAGCCTTCCTCCGGATTACTAGGGGCAGGGTATGCCGGAACACCCCTCCTGGGCTGGCGGTTCTTTGCCGGGGACCAGATGGGCTATGCCCGGACAACACCTCCCCTCCGTCCGGAGGGCTCCCTCCTCCGGCCCACGGCATGGCAAAGTGCCCGGGACGGGCTCCATGAGTCCCGGGCAGTCCAACCCCGGACGTCCGGGCCCGAGAGCTCCGGTAGTACTCCCCGTGCCTAAGGCCCAGCCGGGTGTCCCCGAGCCCCCCTGGACACGGAGCCCCCGAGCCCTGCGTTGGCAGGTGGGAGCCCTACCGCGAAGGCTCGGGCGGGCAGATGGGAGTCCATTCGGTCCCGTATGCCCGGACAACACGTCCCCTCCGTCCGGGGGGGCTCTCTCCTCCGGCCCGTGGCATGGCAACGAGCCCGGGACGGGCTCCATGGGTCCTGGGCAGTCCTCCCCAGGGCGTCCGGGCCCGAGAGCTCCGGTGGTCCTCCCCGTGCCTGAGGCCCAGCCGGGGTCCCCGAGCCCCCCGGGAAGCGGAGCCCCTGAGCCCTGCGTGGGCAGGCGGGAGCCCCACCGCGAAGGCTCGGGGCGGGCAGATGGGAGTCCTTTCGGTCCCGGCCATCTGGTCGCACCTTTCCCCTCGGCCATCTGGTCGCACGCAATGCTTTCCAATGGGGCGACCAGATGGCTGGGCTGCCCTGGAAGTCCCTATGAGGGCTCATTTGCCTCCCCGATCCCAGCCAGGGCTCCAGGAGGTCGGGCACGTTCGCGCCCAGGGTCCCCTGAGTCTCGCGGTGCACACGGGTTCCCAGAAAGAGGGGTAGCTTTCCTCCAGATTAGTAGGGGCAGGGTATGCCGGGACACCCCTCCCGGGCTGGCGGTTCCTTCCCGGGGACCAGATGGGCTATGCCTGGGCAACACCTCCCAGGCATCCGGGGCTCCCTCCTCCGGCGGCCCGAGGTGTGGCAAAGTGCCCGGGACGGGCTCCATGGGTCCCGGGCAGTCCTCCCCCCGGCGTGCAGGCCCCGAGAGCTCCTGCGGGCCTCCCCGTGCCTGAGGCCCAGGCGGGGTCTCCGAGCCCCCGAGCCCTGCTAGGGCAGGCGGGAGCCCTACCGGGAAGGCTCAGCTCGGGGCAGGCAGATGGGAGTCCTTCCGGTCCCGGCCATCTGGTCGCACCTTTCCCCTTGGCCATCTGGTCGCACGCAATGCTTTCCAATGGGGCGACCAGATGGCCGGGCTGCCCTGGAAGTCCCGATGGGGGCCCATTCGCCTCCCCGATCCCAGCCAGGGCTCCAGGAGGTTGGGCGCCTCCACGCCCTGGGTCCCTCCGTCACTAGGTGCGCACGGGTGCCCAGAAAGAGGGGTGGCTTTCCTCCGGATTACTAAGGGCAGGGTATGCCGGAACACCTCTCCCGGGCTGGCAGTTCTCTGCCGGGGACCAGATGGGCTATGCCCGGGCAACACCTCCCAGGCGTCCGGGGCTCTCTCCTCCGGCGGCCAGTGGCGTGGCAAAGTGCCCGGGATGGGCTCCATGGGTCCCGGGGCTCTCTCCTCCGGCGGCCAGTGGCGTGGCAAAGTGCCCGGGATGGGCTCCATGGGTCCCGGGCGTCCGGGCCCGAGAGCTCCGGTGGTCCTCCCTGTACCTGAGGTCCAGGAGCCCCGCCGGGCCCCAGGTCGGGTGCTCCGGTCCTGGGCCCCATCCCCCGGCCTGCCGCTCTGCCAAAGGCCTGGGACGTGGTTCCGTTGTGCCTGGGGAGCCTCCCCTTGCTTGGCTGGGTTCAGGAGCTCCGGTCGGGGCCCCTGAGGGCCCCGGGGAGGGTGGCCTCCCCACCCCGGGCTCCGTCCTCGGTCCTGCCACGTGGCAGGGTGCCCGGGATGGGGTCCGACAGGCCCGGGGAGTCTTCCCCTGCGCCTCTGGGCCTGGGAGCCCCGGCTGGGTCCAGGGGCCCACCGGGCCCCGGGTCGGGTGCTCCGGCCCTGGGCCCTGTCCCCCAGCCTGCCGCACTGCCAAAGGCCCAGGGCGGGATTCCGTTGTGCCCGGGGAGCCTCCCCTTGCTTGGCTGGGTTCAGGAGCTCCGGCCGGGGCCCCTGAGGGCCCCGGGGAGGGCGGCCTCCCCACCCCGGGCTCCGTCCTCGGTCCTGCCGCATGGCAGGGTACCCGGGACGGGGTCCGGAGAGCCCGGGGAGGCGTCCCCTGCGCCTCTGGGCCTGGGAGCCCCTGCTGGGTCCAGGGGCCCCGTCGGGCCCCGGGTCGGGTGCTCTGGCCCTGGGCCCCATCCCCCGGCCTGCTGCTCCACCAAGGGCCCAGGACAAGGGTCCGTCGGTCCCGTGCAGGCCTCCCCTGCTTGTCAAGGTGTCCGCGGGCCCCGGGTCGGAGGGCCCGTCGGGTCCCCATCGCAGCCCCCATGGCTGGGGCCCAGCTGGGGCCCTGGGCCTCCGGTCCCCCATGCCCCGGCGCCCGCTCACTCTTTCGTTGGGGCACAGAGCGACCAGATGGCTCCCCTTTCGTGCCCGGCCATCTGGTCGCACCTTTCCCCTCGGCCATCTGGTCGCACCTATCCCCTCGGCCATCTGGTCGCACCCAATGCTTTCCTATGGGGTGACCAGATGGCCGGGCTCCCTGGAAGTCCCGATGAGGGCTCATTTGCCTCCCCGATCCCAGCGAGGGCTCCAGGAGGTTGGGTACTTTTGCGCCTTGGGTCCCCTCTGTCACCACGTGTGTCCCGCTTACAAGAAAGGGGGTAATTTTCCTCCGGATTACTAGGGAGAGGGTCAATCAGACCTCCGTGAGGTCCGGCGATTCTGAAACAGGGGAAGGCAGCACCCGGGCCCGCCCACCGGGGCCCCCAGGGGCCCGGGTACGCACCTGCCTCTCAGCCCCTTCTCTATGGTCCTTTTTCTCCGAGTTTGCTCAGTCAGACCTCCGTGAGGTCCAGCGATGCTGAGACAGGGGAAGGCAGCACCTGGGCCCAACCGCCGGGGCCCCCAGGTGCCCGGGTACGCACCTGCCTCTCAGCCCGTTCCCGATGGTCCTTTTTCTCCGAGTTTGCTCAGTCAGACCTCCGTGAGGTCCGGCGATGCTGAGACGGGGGAAGGCAGCACCTGGGCCCGCCCGCCGGGGCCCCCAGGGGCCCGAGTACGCACCTGCCTCTCAGCCCCTTCCCGATGGTCCTTTTTCTCTGAATTTGCTCAGTCAGACCTCCGTGAGGTCCGGGGATGCTGAGACGGGGGGAAGGCAGCACCCGGGCCCGCCCGCCGGGGCCCCCAGGGGCCCGGGTACGCACCTGCCTCTCAGCCCCTTCCCGATGGTCCTTTTTCTCCGAGTTTGCTCAGTCAGACCTCCGTGAGGTCTGGCGATGATGAGATGGGGGAAGGCAGCACCTGGGCCTGCCCGACGGGGCCCCCAGGGGCCCGGGTATGCACCTGCCTCTCAGCCCCTTTCCGATGGTCCTTTTTCTCCGAGTTTGCTCAGTCAGACCTCCGTGAGGTCCGGCGATGCTGAGATGGGGGAAGGCAGCACCCGGGCCCGCCCGCCGGGGCCCCC
Source organism: Calotriton arnoldi (assembly GCA_963921515.1). Lineage (NCBI taxonomy): Eukaryota > Metazoa > Chordata > Amphibia > Caudata > Salamandridae > Calotriton > Calotriton arnoldi. The sequence goes on along the minus strand of CAWUFW010003837.1, from coordinate 603,346 downwards.
AGGGGCCCGGGTACGCACCTGCCTCTCAGCCCCTTCCCGATGGTCCTTTTTCTCCGAGTTTGCTCAGTCAGACCTCCGTGAGGTCCGGCGATGCTGAGACGGGGGAAGGCAGCACCCAAGCCCGCCCGCTGGGGCCCCCAGGGGCCCGGGTACGCACCTGCCTCTCAGCCCCTTCCCGATGGTCCTTTTTCTACGAGTTTGCTCAGTCAGACCAACGTGAGGTCCGGCGATGCTGAGATGGGGGATGTGGATCGCCCCAGCTGTGGTGGTCGCCTCTCCCCGTGCCCCCTCCCCGGGGGCGCGGGGCCGGCGTTCTGCCTCAGCCGGCGCCTAGCAGCTGACTTAGAACTGGTGCGGACCAGGGGAATCCGACTGTTTAATTAAAACAAAGCATCGCGAAGGCCCGAGGCGGGTGTTGACGCGATGTGATTTCTGCCCAGTGCTCTGAATGTCAAAGTGAAGAAATTCAATGAAGCGCGGGTAAACGGCGGGAGTAACTATGACTCTCTTAACCTATTCTCAGTTATAGTGGCCTTTACCTCCCAGTGGTCCCGCCGGTAACTGCCTCTATGGTGCTTGACTATTCGTAGGAAAGTCTATGGAGACAGGCCAAACAAGGTTCTATCATGGCGACGAGCGTGATAGTGAGAAATGGCGAAGCAAACGAACACAATTCCAGATGGGGTAGTTCCTGGCGATTAAAAACCCGTTAAGATGGCGAAAGGAGGTGCTATCTTTCCCAGAAATCATTAACCTCCTCACCGAATTTGACAAACCAGCACCCGCTTCAAACAATGCAACAAGCAACAACGATTCAGGTCACGTTATAGCGCCTAGTTCACCCTCCGTAGCAGATGAAGACATAACAGTAGACCTCAGCAAAACCATCGAATTTGTGGCCTCCTCAGCCAAGAATGACATTGTCACAATAAAATTTGAAAATCTACCCGATGTGTACGAGGTCAGCAAGGAATTGAATGTGAAGAAAAGTGACTACACAAAGAAAGTCACATATTGGAAATACCCAAACGAAAAGTATAATTGTGACTTGTGTGGAGACATTTTGGGAACATTCAAAGAACTAAGAAAACATGTCTCTAACAAGCACAAAGGCTTCTATCTCAAAACCTATTGCTCAAAATGTGACAAAGAAGCCGAATACCACAATATTGCATGCCATTATGCCAAATGCAAAGGAATACCTCAAAAGGGAGTGCTGCCATTCCTGTGCAGCTTCTGTGACCTCAGATTCGGATCAAAAATTGGTGTATCACAACATGCTCGGCATGCGCATCCAAGAGCGCAAAATGAGGCTAGACTAACAGCTCTAGCAAGCAGCAAACCATCAAAACTATGGTCACAGGAAGAAATACTGCTATTAGCAGAATTGGAAAAAATATATGAAAACAAGAGAAACATTAATGCGCTGATGGTTCCGCATTTTGACAATAAAAACAGCAAACAAATTGCAGAAAAAAGAAGAGATAGAAGAGATAAGAGAAAAAAATCGGCAAAAGATGTACTGCAAGCATCTAATATCTCAGAGAATGACTCTTGTGATGAACCAGAGATTTCAGTAGAAATAACAATGGAAAGGCGCAGAGACTTTATAAATCGGAAACGAGCGCCAAAAATAAAAAACTTTGATGAACTGAATGATAGAATCACAGAAATCGAAAAGTACACCAAGAACATCCAGCATCATGATGCTGCTATGGATCTGATGGATGAGATAGTGACTTATATCTCAGAAAACACCAATGATATAAGTCCTGTACCAGCAAATCGTACCGAACCAACGAGCGAACCCAATGAGCCTATGAGCACCGCTCAAGATGAGCAACAGATTACCCCAGTACAAAACAAGATAACAAAGAAAGATAAGAAGAATGGAAGGCTCAATCGGACACACAAGAAAAATTATGCAAAAGCTAAGGGCAGCTACAAAGAATACCAGGCAATGTTTAAAAAGACAAAAAGAAAATTGCCAGGATAATCACCGATGGGGCAGAAGATGCCACCTGCCAAATCAGTGCGGATGAAATCTTCCAATACTATAAAAACATAATTGAAAAAGAAAACAAGAAAAATCCCAAATTCATCCCAATTGATCGGATACCGGATGAATGGGAAATTGGAGGATTGTGTAAAGAAATTACACTGCTCGAAATAACTAAAGCCTTCGATGAATCAGATTTAAAAAAAGCAGTGGGGCCTGACAAAATTGGCCTTAATGACTTACAAAATGTGCATAACAAACAACCAAGACTGCTGCCCAGAATCTTGTCGTCTTGGTTATTGATGAGAAGAGTACCAGAAAGTATCAAAAAGAACCGATCGATTTTAATACCTAAAAATGTACCGATTAGCGAACTGAAAAAAATCAGTAATTGGCGTCCAATTACCATCGGTACGGCATTCATGAAGTTGTTCATGAAAATATTAACCAAAAGACTTGCATTTTTTGTTGAATTGAACACGAGACAAAAAGGCTTCATGAAGGTGAGAGGTTGTCTCGAAAATCTGACTCTTCTCCAAAACATCATAAAAGGGGCACGAAAAAACAGAAGCTCGTTAGCAGTGGTGTTCATAGACATCTCAAAAGCCTTTGACTCTGTCAGCCATGGTCACATTTTACAGAGTTTGGAAAGGCTCAGAGTCCCATCATGCATCAGAGACATAGTACAAGACTTATACACTGACTCAACAACATTTTTCAAGGGAAAAAACAATGAAGCAACTCCAGAAATGCAAATGATGTCGGGAGTTAAGCAAGGTGACTCATTATCCCCACTGTTGTTTAACATTGCCATGGACCCCTTGATCTGTGATCTTCAGAAAGATGGCAAGGGCTTCACATTCGGCTCTGATGGTCTCATTAAGCAAGTCACCGCTCTTGCCTTTGCGGATGATATTGCAGTACTCAGCAACACCTGGGAAGGAATGAGTACAAATCTGAAGATCATTGAAAAATTCAGTAAAACAACAGGCTTAAAGCTTAATGTGAAAAAAACACATGGATTTTATATAAGTCACCATAAAGATAAGATCCTGGTCAACAACTGCAAACCATGGCAATTTGAAAAACAAAATATTGAAAACATTAATCCAGGAGAAAGCGAGAGATACCTCGGATTGAACTTTGATCCACACATCGGCCATTCAAGTAACAACAAAATTAATGAGGTTCTTGTTGACTGGGCACAAAAACTCGACAATTTACCACTAAAGCCCACACAGAAAATAGAAATATTGTGTCAATATTTGATCCCTAAACTGTCATTTAAGTTGGAAATGACAGGAACAGAAGCTAAAACTTTAAACATGCTGGATCAAACAATAAAAAAGTATGTCAAACATTTCCTACACCTACCTGCATACACATGTGATGGTCTCCTATATTCGAAAAGATCCTTTGGGGGCCTCAGTATACCAAAGTTATGTACGACAATTGGTCTAAACAAAATCAATAGTTTATTGTATCTCAGGGAAGCTCCAGATCTGTACATAGCTCAATCTTTCATATATGCAGGAGAAGTAATCGATGAAAAAATTGATAACATCATCAAAACACACAAACTCAACATTCTGGACAGTAGATTTCTGAGTTATGAATTGAATTTGGTAGCAACATATGATTGGAGAAAAGAGGAATTTCAAAAATGGGCAAATCTCCCCGTCCAAGGTGATGGTATAAAATACCTAGCAAGTAATCCAACCTCAAATTTCTGGATCAGCAAACATAATAAAATGAAAGAAAATCAATACATAGCTGCGCTGATGTTGAGAGCAAATGTTTTGTATACTAGAGAAACCATCACTAGGGGAAGAAATCGTACTTTTGCTACCTGTAGATACTGCAAAGATGTATGCGAAACAATTTCACATATTTCAGGTGCATGCCCTAAAACCAAAGACATAAGGATAAAAAGGCATAACAAAGTGTTGGAATTGCTCATTGATAGAGCAAAAAGGTGTGGGTGGATGACATACAGGGAACCTCATGTTAAAAATAGCCAAGGTGAACTAAGAAAACCAGATGTAGTGTTCACCAAAAATGGTACTGCTGTAGTGATTGATGTTTCTATTCGTTGGGAAAACTCACAGAATTCCCTTGAATTAGCGTTCGAGAGTAAAGTTAAATACTATCAGGATCTATCGCAGCAAATCAAAGATCTTACCAACTGTAAAACTGTAAAATTTCATGGCTTCATTGTCGGATGTCGGGGTATTTGGCCTCAATGTAACGATGTTGCTCTGGCTGATCTTGGTCTGCAAATGTCATTCCCATTTAAGAAAAATGTTTGCCTGACTACATTAATGGACACTCTTAAAATGTGCCAAGTATTCATGGACAATTAAATTTCAAGCTGAATGCTGAGATGTACACTATCGTACAGCACACACGTCACTTTTATAAAACATATTGTTTTAAAATGTTGATCCATTAATATTTAAATGTGGTTAAACAGTTACATGATGGTTTATAGTTGATATAATAATTAGATGTGAATTTTATAGATGTGGATTTTCTAGCTAGATGTGCAATTTATAGATGTGTATTTTTTGTATTTTATAGATGTGTGCTTATATTAATTTAGATACAAAGTGTACATCATGGTTATTGAAATGTCTTGAATGAAGAATAGGTCTCAAATAATTACATACACATAATCACTACATATTGCATTGATTATTGATGTCTTGCTAATCGTACTTTAATTTCTCAGGACTGTTCGTAGACAATTTAAATTGTTGGAATAGTACTGCACGGTGTACTATCTCTGGCCTATACGTGATCCCAGTTCCAGTGAGGACAGCTTACAGTGTGGCTGTACTCCGGAGCGAACGAATGTTGCATTGTTGGAAGCAAAACCGATTTGACGCTGATGGGCAGCATAATAACCCAGAATGAGCCACCGCGAGGTGGTACAGAATAGCCAAATGCCTCGTCATCTAATTAGTGACGCGCATGAATGGATGAACGAGATTCCCACTGTCCCTACCTTTGCCGATGACAT